>CABHPR010154189.1:0-33332 GCA_902168415.1 Peromyscus melanophrys
TCTAGTGTCTTAACTTCCCTTAGCCTTAGTTGGTATATGCTTTGATTACTCTAGAATATCTTTCCATCAATTTTATTTCTTTGACTTAAAACAGCTTTAGTTTTGCTTGTGGGTGGCACTGAAAAACATAGATCATCCTAGTAGAGGTGGCCAGATTTTCATTAATAAGTACATTACCAAGCTCAGTGATCAAACAAAAGGCAGATGGAATTCCTGCATTAGGGAAGATTTTAACAACTTGACCTGAGTTTACTCTTAATATTTTTATGTACTTTGTTATTCCTAGCAATAGGGAGACAAACTATAGACATAATGAAAGTGGGACTATTCAGGGCTTCACATGCTTATCTTAGTTTCACAAACCTGATATGAGTTAGATGTATAGATAGCTACTAGTTCTCATTTTACAGTAGAAAAAACACAGGCTAAAAAAGGTTATGGGATTTGTCTTCTCAATAGCATGTAAGTACAAGTGTTTTTCTTTGGAATGTAATTGTGTGATTTTTTTTTTTTTAAGCTTGAAAATACTGTGACCTAGCTGGAATTCATCACTTTATTAGGATGATCCAAAAATCATTGTTCCCTATAGTACTGATCAGTACATAAAACACATTGACAGAAGAGCAACTCTTTGTAATGAAGACATTTTAGGATTACCTGAATGAATATGCCTTCTGCTATATCATATAGCAAGATATAGTCTCAGTCCAAACTTCCCCTTGCTTGTATGGATTGCGTGTACTCCACATTGCCCAGCATTTGCTTACGTATGTAAATGTCTGGTTTTGAAAAGCAAAAGGCTCCTATTTGTCATTTCCTGTTTGTTGTCCTAAAAGGTGCTTTAAAGAGAGAAAGTGAGCTCTATGAACACTTGATGTTTTTATAATTAAATATATGTACAGCTTCATGTGTGATTATGTGTGATTTATTTTAAATTTTATGCTTCATTAAATATTATTTAGCTATTACTCTGCAAAACATTTATAGTCACGAATGTAGGTTTTTGCTGAATACCTGTGAAATTAGGATGATCCAAAAATCATTGTTCCCTATAGTACTGATCAGTACATAAATGAAGGTAAATTTAGTATGAATCATAAATAACCACATGCAATCAATCTGGTGATTTTCCTGCTCCACTGACTGGAAGATTAGAAAAAAATGTGTATATGAAATACAAAAAATAGAACTTTTATCTTCCCTACTACTTATGTAACCTTATAAAGGGTGTTAAATGAGCACAAGATGAATCGAAGAGAGGACATTAAATATTAAAACCAGAAAGTATTCTGATGTGCTAACACTGTCTGTTTATTCTTTTAGGATGGATTGGATGCTTTGGTTTATGATTTGGACTTTCCTGCCTTAAGAAAAAACAAAAATATTGACAACTTTCTAAGCAGATGTAAGTACGTTTCTGTAGAGTTTAATGTTACTGTGCATGTAAGTGTGAATCAGATTATTCAACCCTCTTCCTCTTTTGTTGAATTCTTACTGCTTCATCAGTGAGTCCTATGTAATGTCAGTACAGAGACTGACACTACCTGCTGCTCTAAAACAAGGCCCTTTCGAGTGAAATTTTAGAAGCTAATTTAGGTGCCTGTCAAGAAAGTCTACTGAGTAATTTGTGGAAAAGGGGATGGAAAGTCAGTAGCTAAAATAAGTATATATTTTTTAAAATGCATGTATATGCATATTCAAGTTTTAATACATTTAAATACATTAAATACAGTTAAATATATTTAAATATTTGATACATTAAATACAGTTAAATATATTTAAGTATTTAATACATTTAATATATTGGATCCCTGTCTTTGTTTATAAAATAATTAGTTACTACATTTGGAAACCTGCAGGTAAAAATTGATTGCATAGGACAACCCATCATAAGAGTTTTCTTCATGACAGCTGTTTTATATGTGCTTTTATATGTTTTAGATGTTCTTTTCTAAAACTTTATTTTAAATTTTAAAATTATTTAAAAATATGATTAAGTTAAAATAGTTTGAAATGTAAAGAATTAGTAAGAAGTAGATTGTAAAATCCTTCCCATCCCATTTATTTCTGTTCCATTATTAACAGAATACAAAATAGTTGTATTTTTTCTTTGTTATAATTTCTTTTTATTATTTCTACACAGTAGAGTTTTAATTACCAGATTTTTCTTTAAGAAAAAAATGAGTTTTAATTTTATCTTGGAATTTGGTACCAAATTCTGATTGGGAATCATTTTCCCTGGTAATGAAAAATAAACCAAATATTCTGCCATTGAGCTACATCCCCATCTTTTTGAGTTGGGAAATTTTAAGTATAAAATTTTTGCTAATATCTTGAACACTACTAAAAGAAATGAACCATTTTACTAGTCAATATTTGTTCATCCCCGTACTTGATACTTAGTGAAATAACCAAGATGGACTGCTTCTTACTTGGTAGTAGACAAAGAGTGGGTTGATCATTAGTGTAGAGGTGGAGGGTAGAGTATGACTTTGATAAGTAGGATAACGTTGGGGAAACAAAACTTCTTAATCTGCTCTCGTTTTCTATTTTGTTTGTTTGTCTCACACTGCAGCCCGAGTTAACCTTGAACTCATAACTGTTCCCTGTCTCACCCTCCAGAAAGCTTAGCAGTCCATGTGTGAGCGACAACATCCGGTTTATTTTTACTGTTACTTTTGTAATATTGAGTACGTCTGTGTGTTACATTTTACAAATGGAGGCTTTACTAGGATAGAGATCAATGGAGTCAAGGGACCTTTTAAATTTAAAATTAAATTTTTATAGCTTACTTGAAATATTAAATTAAAGAAAAATGCAAGAAGAGTAATATTAATGAAACAAATTTTAGCAAATCATACATACTAATGTGTAAAAATCACAAGTGAGGGCTTCTACCAGTAGTACAAAAAAAAATCAATGTACTTTAACATACTAACATATCAAATAAAGGAAATGTGTATTTTAGTAGATACAGAAAACAGTGAATAAAAATTCATACTCATAAATACCTTGTGAAAGAAACTTGTTTATCTCAATAAAGAAAGCCTATAATTCAGATTGTATGGTTTTGTATGTGCATACCAGTTTTCCTAGTTTCACTTGTTGAAAGGCAATTTCTTTTCTAGTGTTTGTTTTTGGCATGTGTCAAATACTGAGTCACCGTGGCTGTGGCTGTGAATTTATTTCTGGGTCATCTATTCCATTGGTCCATGTAGTTTGACAGTCTCTTATGCATTTAGTCACGTGAGGTAGGAGTCACAGTCCTAGTTGTTTATTTGAGAATGAGTGAAGACATGGGCAGCAGAGTGCAATAGTAATCATGAGTGTGTATGGATTGTAAACTATTGGGAATATCACAAAGACTCTGCAGTACAAAATTCATAATTATTTGCAAGTTGAAAAGCTTGTTCATGGCCAGATGTGGAGGCCCTTCCTGTAATCTTGCAATTGGGAACCCTGAATCTGGGACCATCTTAGACTATGTAGTGAGGAAAGAGCTTAGAGGTAAAATGCTTAGGAGAAAGAGGGGACACTTACTGGACAATGACTTCAAGGGATTGAGTTAAGATGTGTCGTTTAAGATCAAGTGTGTCTCCACGTGCTAGAAAGTGAATATAAAATGTAATTCAGCACGCACATGTGTACATGGTGGTGACCTGGCAGTTCTGTGAGTGCTCCCTTTGTTTCAGCTTAGTAATCAGTGAGAATACTCGGTGTGAGTGGAAGTCAGTGGGGCGTTTGTGGTGACGTCAGAGAAACGACGCAAACTGAAGTATAATGTCTTAGGGTTTCTATTGTTGTGGTAAGGCGAAAACATCAAGACCAAAAACAGCACCGAAGGAGAGGGCTTATTCCAGCTTACAGTTCCACATCGCAGTCCGTCACTGAAGGAACTGAGGGCAAGAACCTGGAAGCAGAATTGATGCAGAGGCAGTGGAGGAGGACTGTTTCCTGGATTGCGCAGCCTGCTTTCTCATATCACCTAGGACATCCAGCCCAGGGGGTGGCAGCACACACAGTGAACTGGACCCTCCCGTATCAATCATCAATCAAGAAAATGCCCTGGGGCTGGAGAGATGGCTTGGTGGTTAAGAGCATTGGCTGCGCATCCAGAGGACCTTGGTTCAATTGCCAGCACCCACATAGTGTTTCATGGCTGTCTATGGCTCCAGTTCCAGGGGACAAATAGAATTAAAGCTAGCTTGATATGTGTGATTATGATTTAAATAAGAAATGTGGTTTTATGTTTATCTAGACATGCTAAGCTGCATAAGTGGGAACAGAGTAAATGAGAGTTATATTTAAATAGAATTGTGGTTTTGCCAAACTGAGTGCAACAGAAGAATGCAAGATACATGTAAGAGAGTGATCATCTAAGCCTTTAAAGAATTAAAACAATATTGGAGAAATCAGTAAACTAAAAAAAATTGTCTAAGTGATCTGAGAGTCAGTAGATTTACAGCCATCTCATTTACAGTGAGAGATTGTGTGTGCCCTCAGATGAGAACCTGGTTTCCTTAAAGCCCAAGCTAATGGTAATATTTACATTTTTAATAATTGGAAAAGTTAGAGGAATAATATATCATGATGTGAAGTGATAGGAAATCTAGAATTCAGTGTCTATAAGTAACAGCTTTATTGGGACATTGTCATGCTTGGTTTTTTGTTTGTTTTGTTTTGTTTTTCGAGAGGGTTTCTCTCTGTAGACCAAAGTGGTCTTGAACTCAGAAATTCACCTTCCTCTGCCTCCTGGGTGCTGAGATTAAAGGACGCTCCATAGCACCCAGCACCATGCTCAGTTTTTAATGCCTCATTTATGGCTGCTTTTGTGCCACAGTGGTTCAGTTGAATAGTTGTAACAGAGCCCATACATGACCATTTCATTGCTTATGCAGTGTAGTGTAAATCATACTGACGTAATTACAAGTTGTATTTTGAGTGCTACATGTATCAAATGTTTTACCTTTTATTTTAGTACATACCTATTGTGTTCAAACAAGAATAGGAAAACAGTGTACTTTAAATTTCCTTTTGTGGCATGTTGAAATATGGATTATGTTTTGTGAATTCTGTCACCAGTCTGCTAGCCAATTGAGAGGAACATTTTGGTTCAAGAAGCGGGGTTTTCATTGGGGATAGATGTGACTGAAAGAAAAGGCAGAACAGAGGAGTGCAAGGCCCTTTCAAGTGAGGAACAAGCTGTGACCAAATACAAGAGACAGCTAGTGCCTCAATTCAGATTCCCCATTTGTCTTGTGATATTTGTGCACGGGTTTTGCTTGATTATAAACAGTAAAATAATCTTTTGTCATCCTTTATCAGGGTTATTTTATCAAGTTAGATGGTAAAACATTTTATTGTGCAGTTGACAGAATAGCTGTTCTGTTACCAGATTGTGATATCAGACTGAATACTATTACTCCCAACTCAGAGGACAGCAATAGTTGCAGAGAACCAGAGCACTTTAATATTTAATATTTTAATATTCATTATAAAGGGAAATGAGCATAATTGCTTACTTATTTCTCTTCTCTCTAGAACAATAGTTCTCAACCTGTGGTTCATTACCCCTTTGGGAATTGAACCACCCTTTCACAGGGGTTGCTCCCTCCCCCAAGGCCGTGGGAAAACACAGATATTTACATTAGGGTTCGTAGCAGTAGCAAAATTACAGATATGAAGCAGCAATGAAAATAATTGTATGGTTGGGGGTTAGCACAACATAAAGAACTGTATTAAAGGGTCACAGCATTAGGAAGATTGAGAACCACTGCTGTAGAACATGGACTGCCTATACCAGGGATCCTATTTCTTCCCATCTTTAAGAGTAGTGTCTACTACTCAGTGTCTAGGACTGAATGCCTGTCTGACATATGGCGTATGTATAAGCAGATCTGATCCTCTAATAAGGGTGTCTTCATTATAAGATGCTGTTTAGCCCATTTTTTTCTTAGTGCTACTATGAAATGATACTAGGGGGGAAAATCACTGTGCTCATCTAATCCTTAATGTTTATCCTGCTTATTTATACCCTAATCTTGGTGTTTGGATGTTAATTGTGATTGTTATAAATATGATCATATGATGGTAATGATAAGTAATAGTTATGTTTTAGGATGCTCTATGTTAGCATAATATAACTATAGAGCCTCCAAAGATTATATATAAAGAGAAGGGTAAATGACTAATAGTATAAGAAGGAGTAATTTATCTTGGGTTGTTACTATACTACTATGTTAGAAAACAGAAAGAATTAAAGTTAGGAAGGGCTAGGGGTAGTGGTGCCTACCTTTAATCCCAGCACTTGGGAGGCAGAGACAGGTGGATCTGTGAGTTTGAGGCTAGCCTGGTCTACATAGTGAGTTCCAAGACAGCCAGGGCTGCATAGTGAGATCCTGTCTCAACCCCCATTCACTCCCAAAAAATAATAAATAAAAATAGGAAGCTGTTGTGCCATGTAAAACAAATGGGACTATCATACAGGTTTTTTCCTTGACTATTAGGGAAATTTCAGTGAAGATCAAGCCTAAGTTTCCTGTTGATAGAGTTTACAGATCTAGTAGAATCCAGTCATGTAAAATAGGTTGGAAAATTTTTCTATTGTGTGTACTGTTATTTACTTACAAAGAATCATAAATGGCATCCCTTGACCAAGGAGTACTTTGTTGAGTTTTTAAATCCTGAGATAAGGTGTTACCCACCCAACTGGAAAACTGAACTCTGCAGGTTGGACTTCATTGTTTAAGTCTGTGCTTTGTTCTAGATTGAAACCGTGGTGAAGTGATCTAGGGTCCAGGACCGTAGAAAACTGAGTTTGACTCAAAACTGTTGGCCAGCAGACCTTCAGACTTGATAGCATGCAAGCCTGTGCTAGGACAAGACAAATGTCAAGGCACTAGGAGAACCTATTGATTTCAAATGTTTTGTCTGCCAGCTTTCTAAAGACTTTTGCAACCTTTTTTATGGTTCTAAACCTCTTATAACTAGAGTCTGGGATACTTTTTCAAGTGTCTCTGGCCATCCTAAAACACTACCCCAGCTTAGGACTTTCTTATTTCTCACATGGAATGTTACAATGCTATTAAAACTCTCCCCACTCCAGGCTTATCCTTACTGAATTTATCTTTAACATTCTTCAGGGTAGTTTAGCTAAAGTATAGGTTTGATTATGCTTATTTGCTTGAGTTTCTTTTTACAGCTTCCAACCAATGCTAGTAGTTTTTATATTGGGCCTTGATTTTTATATATTGAGCTGCCTAAACCTGTACTCTAGGAAAAACAAAACAAAACAAAAACTTACTATTATTAAGTGATAGCTTTTCTTATTTTCTTTCTTTGTTGCTTGCTTGCTTGTTTTCTTTTTCTTTTTTTTTCTTGTTTTGGCTGGCCTAGAGCTCAGGTGGCCTTGAATTCACATAGATCTTCCTGTCTCTGCCTCTGGAGTGCTATTAAAGATGTGTGTCACTACACCCAGCAAATAATAATATCTAACTACTGACTTACAGGCAAAGTTCAGGCTCTTTAACCAGATTGGAGCTCCCTAGCCTCTTCTGCCACTTCACCAAAAACATACTAGTCTAGCAACAGAACCCTTGTGTACACTATTTCTTTTTTTTAAAAATATTTGTTTGTTTGTTTATTATGCAGTGTTCTGCCTGCATCCCTGCAGGCTGGAAGAGGGCACCAGGTTTCATTAAAGATGGTTGTGAGCCATCATGTGGTTGCTGGGAATTGAACTCAGGACCTCTGGAAGAACAGCCAGTGCTCTTAACTTCTGAGCCATCTCTCCAACCCTTGTGTACACCATTTCACCGTTCCATCACTTAAATGTTCTGTCTTCATGATCTAACATGGCAAACAACTACTTTTCATTTCAAATGTGTTTCAGGTGTCATTGTCTCTAGAAAGTTTTTCTAATCCTCCCTCTGCAAGGCAGGCTTTAATTGGTATCCTCTTAGTACTTCAGAAACTCTGCTTATCTCTTTTATACTGTTTTGAATTAGATTTTTCATTGTTTCATTAGCACTAGCATTTGACCCTTTAAAAATAGTAACAGTGTTGCCAGTTACCTTTCCATATCTCTGGTGATTACTTTAGAACTTTAGGTTGAATATTGTCTCTCTCTATAGTATCGTTTTGCAGTACTGTGACCTAGTTGATAAATATATTTATCCTTGTATAGAAATTTGTTGACATTGCATGTGTCTGTTGGTCATAACTTACACCAATATTTAAGTTTGAACATATATTTTAACAGAAAGGCAAGAATATTATAGCTACCTTTATTAGAAACTAGAACTTTAATAATTTTTTATGTGTATGGACAACATTTAAATGTGAAGCTTTTCCATGCAATCTCATACCAGTGTTGACCCATATGGATTAAAATAGCCCTATTTTAGTCTATGACCAAATTAGGAGCTAGACAGTCTTTCCAGTGGGGATTTGTAAATTATTGTCATCTGTAACATGACAGGTTTATATAAATAATTTCAGTGATTTTCACTGCATGCTTTAAAGTCTAGCTTCAGATTAATGCTATAAGTACAAAGATTGCTAGCTAGAAATTTAATTTTAATTCTTTAGTACATATGTCTTTGATACATTGAATTTGTATCTTTTCTACAGGATCATCATAATGACTTGATAAACGAAGTTTTATTTTGTTGATGTAAAACATCTACCTATATTTTCTAAATCAAATCTGTTATTTACCTAAAATGCCAAGAATAAATTAAAATTAACTAGATATTATTTTTAATGCAGCATTTATATTCAGCTTGGGAATGTAGCTCAGTTGGTAAAATATATTTGCCTAGCATAAACAGAGCCCTGGGTTTGACCTCCAAAACCGCATAAACTTTGGATGCATGAGATACTGTCTGAAAAAAAGCACAGCAGTTTTTGTGTTTAAAATAATGTCATTAGATTTTTATAAAAACTTTTGATATGATAGTGGAATCATTGCAGAATTTATTTGAAACAATTCTTAGCATATTAAATATTTCTCTATTTTATAACTTCAAATTTTACATGTATCAATTATTTCGAGGGGTAGAGTGCTGAGGCTAACCACAGAGCCTCATGAGGCTCATCACCACAGATCCGGATCCACCCCAGCCTTTACTTGTAATGTGTTGTTGTCTTTTCATTGTGCTTTTCAGTAGTTTGATTGTAAAGTAAATAGTGTTCACTATAATGCTTTAGTGACATAATTATATTTTTCATACAGATAAAGACACGATAAATAAAATTAGAGATTTACGGATGAAAGCTGAAGATTATGAGGTAGTGAAGGTGATCGGCAGAGGTGCATTTGGAGAAGTTCAATTGGTAGGTTACTTAGAATTTTTAAAAACAATTTTTTTAAAGTGAAAAACAAAATACTTACTTGCCTGTTTAACATATTTGGAAAAATAATTATTCTCATAAAATCTTTTTTTTAAATGGATCTGGCATTTTTAAGGCATAACAACCTTGGGTCAGATCTGAAAGTTGTGGGGAGGTCTTTTCCTTAAGCATTTCAATAAACATTTCATGTCTCACAGGAAACTCCTATCTAGAATTCTGTGGAATAAAGTTTTATGAACAGAGCAACATACATGGTGGGCTACTATGGGGAATTTAGGGAGTAGAAGATTTATTTATTTATTTTTTTTATAGCAATGCTTCTGGTAATTAAAGTTTTGACACGAGCTAGTTGGGGTAAGTAAGCAGAAGCAAAGAAACAAAAATAGCCACATTATTTAGTAAGTATTAAAGTCATGTTGTAAATTGTTCAGTGAAACATTGAGCTTTAAATGTTAACCAATGGTTTGTTTTCAATTTTAAAGGTAAGGCATAAATCCACCAGGAAGGTATTTGCTATGAAGCTTCTCAGCAAATTTGAAATGATTAAGAGATCTGATTCAGCTTTTTTCTGGGAAGAAAGGGACATTATGGCTTTTGCCAATAGTCCTTGGGTTGTTCAGGTATGGTTTTGATCCTGTTTTCTTAATGCTGTACTGGTTTTTAAAAAATATATCTGAGAAATTTGTTTTTTAGAACAGTAATAAAATTGTGTAATATATCATGGTTTTTGAAGGCATAAAGTTTAATTTTGTTGATTTATCTTTAGAAAGGTCAGAACAAAATAATTGTTTTTTTTATAGAATTTAATCTGCTTTGATTTAAGCAAAGTATTTCTCCTTTAACTTTAGTAATGAGTGTGTGTGTGTGTGTGTGTGTGTGTGTGTGTGTGTGTGTGTGTGTGTAAACATGAGGTCCTCTTACTTTTTTTAACTGCCTAGTCATGTAAATGTCTCTTTTATTGAGTAAAAGAATAGGGAAAGTAGAAGATTGAGTTTCACTAAGCCACCAAATAATCCTGTGTTGGCCTTAAGTTTTTAGCACCAGGGAATATATATCCTAATATCAGCATGGTGTAGCACAGCCGTGGTCACAGGACTGGAGACAGAGACCTGAGGGTCTGGAGTTCAGGCAAGGCGCTATCTCCAAAAGAAATACATAAGTCCTAGTAGTATTGACTGCTATTGGCCAAGTTATTTAAAGTTCATGGGCCATAATTCCCTTGCTTATAAATATGAAACTGTCTTTAAGATTTTTTTTTTTTAGATTCAACCAGGATATTATGTGAGGCCTCACACTTCCTATGTAGCTGAGGATGGCTTTGAACTCTGAGCCTCCTGCCTCTACTTCCTGAGTGCTGAGATGTACATGCCACACCTGCCTAATTGATTATTTTAATTGTGAAGTAAAGTCATGGGCTTAAACCCCACTAAATTATTCTCAGTTTTCTTCCTATGCTTCAACTAAGCCACCTCCATTGCTTTTTATCTTTAATTTTGAAGTCTTTTTAAACTAAGCTAGACCATTTCCAAATTCCTAACATATTTTGTTATTTACTTACAATATCTATTAAAGACTATTCTAAATAAGCACTCTAATGATTGGAATAAAAAGATTTGGAAAATATTGTCTATTTTGTGTACGTGTGTGTGTGTCTGAGTGTATATATGTGCACCACAGGCTTATAGGAGCCAGTGGAGGCCAGATGGTTGTGAGCCACCATGTGGGTGCTGGGGACCAAACCCAGGTCCTCTGCAAGAGCAACAAGTGCTCATAACCACTGAACCATCACTTTAGCCCTCACATTTTAAATTTGTCTCCATTTTTTTTTTGTCACCTGTGAGTATCAGAGTTGCTTAGCTTCAGTATTACTAATTTTGTGTGCCAGATAATACTTTCTGCCCCTTTTCTATTGTTTTTGAGGTAAGGTCTTACTGTGTAACTTTAGTGGCCTGAAACTCTATATATAAGTAAGGCCTCCAACTGGTCATTAAAGGCATGTGCCACCATGCTTGACCCTAGATAATTCTTTTTTTTTTTTGGTTTTTCGAGACAGGGTTTCTCTGTGTAGCTTTGCGCCTTTCCTGGAACTCACTTGGTAGCCCAGGCTGGCCTCGAACTCACAGAGATCCGCCTGCCTCTGCCTCCCGAGTGCTGGGATTAAAGGCGTGCGCCACCAATGCCCGGCCCTAGATAATTCTTTATTATGAAGAACTGTTATATTAGTTATTTTTCTGTTTCTGTGATAAAACACCATGACTAAAGCAACTCATAGAAGGAAGGGTTTATTTGGGCTTATGATTCCTGAAGGGTGAGTCCATCACATCATGATGGGAAGGCATGGCAGCAGGTGGGCATGGTGGCTGGAGCAGAAAGGTGAGAGTTCATACCTCAGACTGCAGACATGAAGCAGATTTGAGCAAACTGGAAATGATGGGGACAGGTAAATTTTTAAAGTCCGCTTCAGTGGTGTACTTCTTCTAACAAGGCTACGGATCCTAAGCCACTCCAAATGGTTGTCAACTGAGGACCACCTGTTTAGAATACATGAGCTATGGGAAGCATTCTTATTCAAACCACCACAATTATCCAATTACTAGTGTGTTTATGATGTTTGACAACATCCCTATCATCTATCCAGAATATACCAGTTATGACAACTAAAAATGCATTTAGACATTGTTGAATATCCCTTGATAGTATTAGTGGGGAACAAGAGTGGGAAGACAGTACTGTCTTTGGTTGATAACTCTTGAAAAATATATGTTTAGTATTATTTCTTTTAAAGATTAAAATATTTATGTCATAATTGTTCAATTTGCAGTTTAGATATCTTCGAGTTTTATCTTACTTATTACATTGTATGTAAATAAGGTAAGCTGTCACCAGAATAACAATGCTTCTTTAATTATTGTGCTCAAGTGAGAAATTATACATTTAGTCTGGGGTAGTCATGAAATGATACTTCATTTCTTATCCTTACTCCTAAATGTAGTTGTAGCATGAATCTTAAAGAGTCTTATTAATAAAATCAAACCCGGGGCCAGTTATTGGGGTGAAATGCTGGATGGTCAGAGAGACAGAATAAGCCACAGCTATCTCACCTCGCCCGGATCCTCAGCTGGTCTTGTTTCCTCAGACTGGATGCCCCAAGCCCTCATCCAGAATGGGTCTCAGCTGAACTGCTGCTAGAAGCCTGAAAGCTTAACCAGGCCAAATGCTTCTCCAGGCCAAATGCCTCTCCAGGGCAAATGCCTCTAGTTTCTGGTCCCCACGCCTTATATACCTTTCTGCTTTCTACTACCACTCCCTGGGATTAAAGGCTTGCTTTCTGGGATTAAAGGCTGTGTCATCATGCTTGGCCGTTTCTAATGTGGCCTTGAACTCACAGAGATCCAGAGGGATTTCTGTCTCTGGAATGCTAGGATTAAAGGCGTATGCTACCACTGCCTAACCTCTGTTTCATATTGTGGCTGTCCTGTTCTCTGACCCCAGATAAGTTTATTAGCATACACAATATTTTGGGGAACACAATACCACCACATGTAGTTGCTTTTAATTTAATGATATGTGGGCATGTGTTGTATATGTGTGCAGATGCATGTGCCTTTGTTGAGGCAGGATGAGAACTAGTGCCATTTGCCTACTTCCTTTGAGACAGGATCTTTCATTGGTGTAGAGTGCACTAATTAATTGATACTGACTGGCCAGCAAGTCCTAGCTATCCTGTCTTCATCTCTCCAGCACTGAGATTACAAGTGAATGCCAGTATACCCTGCATTTTTACATGGATTCTAGGGATCAGACTCAGGTTTTTGTGTTTGTAAAGGCAAGTGCTTTACCAACTGAGCCCATCTGTCCCTGTTTAGTTTTTAAATTAATATAAGTAGAGTTGGATAGACTGCTCAGTAGATAAAAGCATTTGTTCTTGAGAGCTTGAAGACCTAAGTTCAAATCCCCAGCACCCATGTCAGCAGTTAAGAGCACTACCGGCTGATCTTTTATGAGAACCAGGTTTAATTCCATACACCCACATGGCAGCACACAACCATCTGTAATGCTAGTTCCAAGGAATCTGATTCCTTTTTTTGGCCTCCATAGATACTAGGCATGCACTTTGTGCACAGACATAATTGTAGGCAAAATCCGTACACATTATTTTTTAAAAAAAAAAAAAAAGCTTGGATGTAGCATCGTGCACCTGTAACCCAGCACTAGGGGACAGAAATAGGCAGATCCTCAGAGCGTGTTGGCTGGCCAGCCTGGATGAAACTGCAAGCTTCCAGTTCAGTGAGAAACCCTATCTCAGTGCTGCAAGGCAGAGTGATAGAGGGAGATACCCAGTGTTGTGCTCTGACCTTAGCATACCTAATGTGAATCCAACACACATACACACGCACAGCACACGGCACATGGCACATAAACACATAAATAAGTAAAAATCAATTAAATCTAGCCTATAACTAAAATGATTAAACACTATTGAGAAAGTGAAATGTGAAGTCTTTAAGACATCTATGTAAATCTGGTGGTTTTTGCCCTGGGGTTTGCTTTTAATTTTGTTCTAAACTAGTGTTTACTTAAACATTGCTTGATTTTTACTTCAGCTCTGAACACACAATAGATTTATGCCTGATATTTTTGACAGTTTCTTGCTAATGATTTAATCTTCCTTTGTAGCATGAATCTCAAAGAGTCTTATTAATAAAATCAAACCTGAGGCCAGTTATTGGGGTGAATACTGGAAGATCAGAGAGACAGAATAAGCCACAGCTAACCTCACCTGGCCAACTTCTCAGCTGATCTTGTTTCCTCAGACTGGAAGTCTCTGTGTCCTCATATCCGAATGGTTCTCAGCTGAACTGTGCTGCTCAAAACCTAAAAGCTTAACCAGCCAAATGCTTCTAGTTTCTGGTCTTCACGCCTTATATATCTTTCCTTTCTACCATCACTCCCTGGGATTAAAGGCTCGCTTTCTGGGATTAAAGGCATGTGTCACCATGCCTGGCTGTTTCCAATGTGGCCTTGAACTCACAGAGATCCAGAGGGATTTCTACCTCTGAAATGCTAGGATTAAAGGTGTGAGTGCCACCATTTTTTAGCCCTTGTATCTAGTGGCTGTTCTGTCTCTGACCCCAGATAAGTTTATTAGGGTGCACAATATTTTGGGGAACACAATACCACCACATTCCTTCTAACAGTCCAGAAAGACAATTGTTGTTAGGTGCACTTCAAGTTAGAGGTTATGATTATTTTGTTCATTAGAAATTTGTTAAACATTTTCAACTATCAGGCATTCAGATGCTGGTTGAACAGCAGGTTTGCAAGTTTAAACAAATTAGTTCCTTATACCCTTGTAGAAGAGATTATAGTCAGTCAGAAACATGGAGGTTAAGCAGATTTCCAGAGCCAAGGAGCTAATGCACAGCAGTGAAGCCAAAGCCCAGTTCACGAGACCTGAGAGTTCTAATGTTCATTTTAAAGTTAACAGTAAACTTCTTATGTGCATATAAAAAGCTAGAAGTACAGTATTTCTTTGCTTAAGAAGGTTGTCCTTGTTGAAACTATTACAAATAGAAACATTTCAGTATAAAAAGTTAAGAGGTAGTATAAAGAGCTGTGAAGTGGCTCCCATTGCCTCTTTGGAACATTCAGTTTATAGCTTTTTGGTGTGCTTGTGGTGTTTATGCTTGCCCTAAGAATTAGCCTGCACTTACAGTTATCCTACACTGTAGCCATCTACTTCCATCTTAGAGTAGTATTTTTGTTAGGTTTTATATGAAAATAAAATGTTGTAAAAATCATTTTAATTATTTTCTGTTAATTTGTAGCTTTTTTATGCATTCCAAGATGACCGATATCTCTACATGGTGATGGAATATATGCCTGGTGGAGACCTTGTAAACCTGATGAGCAACTATGACGTGCCTGAAAAATGGGCAAGATTCTATACTGCAGAAGTAGTTCTTGCATTGGATGCAATTCATTCCATGGGTTTTATTCATAGGTAAAGATAACAGTGTTTTCAGTTTCTTATTTTTTGAAAGGAGTTGTGAAAGAGAACTTAAACATCAGTTGATTTATATTTCCTACTCCCAGCCTGACTAGTTTACTCTCCTGTGACACAGGTGGCATGTTAGAATTCTAGCGTGTTTACTTTAGTCTTGCTGTAAATATATTCTTTAACAATGTTAATCTAATTTTATAGCTTTTATATAATTATTAAAAAATAAAAATTGTAAAGTAGTTTCCAAGTTATGTGATGAGCATTACTTTAATTTTATTGTCATACATAATAGATTTGTTATGTTTTTACTCCTGTATATAATATATTTTTATCATATTCATCACCCTTTACCTGTTCATGTCCTGCCCCTACTGATCTTCCTGTGCCCAACCAATCTCCCTTGTACTTTAATATTTTTTTACCTCCCTATGACTTTAATTTGGGTCGCTTACAGGAGTATAGTTGAAGGGTTATTTTCAGGAACATAAAGACTTGCCAGTGGCAGTGCCACTGAAGAAAATGTCTTCCCTAGGCAAACAATGTTTCATTTGACTTTTATGTCTAGGTGATACGCAATTTGTGCTTAATCTCTGAAGTTACTGATTTTCTTATAAGAATCAAACACAGAGAGACCCTGTCTCAAAAAACCAAAAAAAAGGGGAAAAAAAATCAAACTGTGCTTTAAAAACAAACAAACAAACAAACAAACCCAAAACAATATATAAAGGAATGTTTTGATGCACTTGAGTCTCTAGGTATGGATTCGAAGCAAATGCAGATTTAGGTTGTCTCATGTAGGTTAAGGGGACTTTGTAACTGCTTCATAGCCTTTATCAGTGTCTGATCTGTTTCAGCAATACTCTGTTGTTTGATTTTTTTTCCCTCCCTCAGAGATGTAAAGCCTGATAACATGCTGCTGGATAAGTCTGGACATTTGAAGTTAGCAGATTTTGGTACTTGTATGAAGATGAATAAGGTTAATTTTTAAATTCTAATTTTTTTTCTAATTCAAGATAGTATGTCTTTAGAAAATGATGTTAAGAATTCACTAACTATCTGGATTTGTCCAGAATCGACAGGACCATATTTGTTGTTCTTGATATCGTGGTTACAATGACATATTAGTAACTTGTCAGTGGTTTATTTTTCCTTCTCTATTTGGGGTCAATGTAGATTGCCAGATTTACTAAATCTCTCATGGTAACTAGAAATGGAATTTGTGTAAATGTCACTAAATGTTAAAATTAAGGCTTTCATAAAAAATGGATTTCAGATGTTTCAGAAATATTTTATGAATACTTAGTTGCTTTCTCTTAACATATACAAGATTTTGTGGTCCATTTTAAAAGTGAGTTGTAAGAGAAACTCATGTTCACTATTTGTATAATAATAATTTATACATACAGCTAAAGGAGGAAATATGCCACCTTTTTTTTTTTGGTTGTTGTAATGGTTTATATATTTTTAATTTTACATCAGAGTAGTTAGAAATGTACAGTTATCATTTTGAAAGATATTGATTAAAAGGAAAAACTACATAAGAACTATTGTGTTAACGTTTAGTTTTAATTCAGTTGCATTAAGTTGGTAAAAATAAATAATTTTGGCGGAAGGCATTAAAACACAGACCCAGTAGTTATTCCATGTTAACACCTTCAAGCCCTTTGCTTTATACATGCTGCTCAATTTCATATCTATACAGTTAGCTTTTGCATATTTTTATCACAGTTCTAGCAAAGTTGAATCAGTCAGGTGTTTTGGTTAAAAAACAATGAAATCAGTATTTTTATGCTGTAAAATGCTTTGTTATATAATTCCTTCAATCTGTTTGCCTTCATTTGGTCTCTGCAATTAATATACAGTTATTATATTGGCAGTTAGAAGAATAAGAAATGGTGACATCTAGTGAGTGTTATAAAACAAAACAAAAATTTGAGTTACTGTTAAATTTTTGTATGATATTATATAACTCAGTTCTTCTTTTGGTTATATTAAAATGAAAACAATTAAATCCTAATCCAGGCTTCTGCTCCTTTTAGGAAGGTATGGTACGATGTGATACAGCAGTTGGAACACCTGATTATATTTCACCTGAAGTGTTAAAATCTCAAGGCGGTGATGGCTATTATGGACGAGAGTGTGACTGGTGGTCAGTTGGGGTATTTTTATATGAAATGCTTGTAGGTGAGTAAAGGAGGGGTATATGTATATGTTTGTGTATTTTAAGATTATATGTGAGTATTTTATCTGCATGTTTGTCTGTGTACCATGTGTATGCCTGGTGTTTGCACAGTCCAGCAGAAGGTGGGGAATAGATCCTGTGTCCTGTGTAAGAGCAAGTGTTCTTAACTGCTGAGGCTATGTTTAAGTATCTGGGGTTTTTCATCCCAAACTCACTGCTTGGCTTCTCTCATAAAATGTTATATTAAGCAGCATTAATTTGTATGAAATAAACATAGTCCCTAATGTATTTTGTCTGTGTTTTAAAAGCTGTTTCTAGAGGCTAATTTTGTGATGTGTTAACTTTTCTATATTAAGTGTGTGCTTTTAGTTTAACAAATATTTTTTTTTAACCAGGCAACTGATTCTTTCTTTAAAATACATATTTTTACAAATGTATTTCTTTGGTTTTCATTTTTCCTGTTGGTTTTTTTCAGGTGATACACCTTTTTATGCAGATTCTTTGGTTGGGACTTACAGTAAAATTATGAACCATAAAAATTCACTTACTTTCCCTGATGATAATGACATATCAAAAGAAGCAAAAAATCTCATTTGTGCCTTCCTTACCGACAGGTAAGTAATTTTGACGTTGAGTGTCCTTTTGTTGTTGTTATGTGTGCTGGTACCCTCCTCTCAAAGCCAGGCTATGAGCCTTGCACAGCATGTACTTTTTCTTGCTGAATCATCTCATCAGCTTATACACTTCTTTACATTCTAAGGCACTCTCATCTTGCCTCTCAGTTTTTGAGGCTCATACTTAATCTCTTGTGTGTGAACTATTAGAATATAAAAGCTGAGATCTTGAAAATTATTTATGATAATGAAGCCTGATGAAAGTTTAGAATATTCTGATATCTTTTCTGGCTGTCAGCTTAGTGCATATAAGCGGTCGGCTGATAGCCAGATAACTTTTTTCTTTTGTTGTATTTTAACTTGATTATCAGACTGATGATTATTAAATCTTGGATTCCACCCCCCCTCTCCTCTCTCTTTACTCTCTCTCTGTCTCCCCCCCCCCCCCACTCCCTTTTCCCACACAGCCCTGGCTGTCCTGGAACCCACTTTGTAGACTAGACTGGCCTCAGACTAAAAAAAATCCACCTGCCTCTGCCTTCTGAGTGCTGGATTAAAGTTATATGACACCATACTCAGCTAGATTTTATTTTTCTTTATACATTAAAACCTCAGAAATGTGTGTGCATCTTTCATCACTGATTTGCACTAATGGAAAGCATATTCCCCTTAGTTACATAAAAATAATGACACACCTTCAGTTTATTCCAGTTTTGATTTGGTGATATAGTATTAAAATGAGTACATTTCTTATAAATATTGTTATGGCTGTTGTGTTTTCCAGCTGCAACAGTGTTTATAAATGTATATGTTTTTGAAACAAGAAAATGAAACATTTCATACACTTTTGAAGTTTTCTGTAATATATATGTTTGCAGTACTGGGAATTGAACCTAGGACTTAAGATACGGAACAGGGAAAGTGAGGGATTTAGTTCAATGGAGTACTTGTATAAGAACTTGGATTTAATTCTTTTAAATGTAAAAAAAAGAATCAAATGACTTTATAACATTACATTTAATGTTGATTGTATATTGCTAATTTAAGTAGCAGTAGAAGCCTAGTACTTGAATATCAATTTTATGTTTACTTTAATTAAAATTAATTTATCTTCAATGTCCTTTAGAGCTTGAAAGGCACAGTTTTTTGCCTTTTTAATGTAAGTAACTGTGTAGCTGGAGAATTGTCTCCAGCTCCTGCCAAGCCCCGGCAGTCCGACAGCCCACTTACACTTATAAAATAAACACACAGACACTTATATTATTTAAACTGTTTGGCCTAATGGCTCAGGCTTCTAGCTATCTAGTTCTTACATCTTAAATTAATCCATTTCTATAAATCTATACCTTGCCATGTGGCTCGTGGCTTACCGGCATCTTCACATGCTGCTTGTCATGGCGGCAGCTGACAGTGTCTCCCTCCTCAGCCTTCCACTTCCCACAATTCTCTTCTCTGCTTGTCCCACCTATACTTCCTGCCTGGCCACTGGCCAATCAGTGTTTTATTTATTGACCAATCAGAGCAATTTGACATGCAGACCATCCCACAGCATAACTGTCTTGTGTTATATGTTTGGTGCTAGTCATATAGAAATTAGCAAGTTACATGGCATCTGTCTCAAGTAACCTCATAGTTCTCTTGGAAGAAAATAGACAAACATTATGCAGTGGTAATTACAGTGAGATAAGTACTGTGAACCAGAGAATCCGGCCTGAGAAAGAGTCAGTGAAAGCTGCTAACAGAGTGTTACACATGTAAAACAATGTTTTTAACTTTTGAAAAATTTGGAGTTGATGGTATTCCAGTTAAACTCTGCTGCAAAATATGGGGCACTAAACTCCTCTTTTCACTTCTGGTGAACGCCAGTCTTAGTTCATTACGCTCTCCAGAGAGGGGCTAGTGATGCCTGTGGGTTTGTTTCTTGTTCATTTTAACATGTGGGTGACTGTTTTACTGCAGACTGAGCCCCAGACATTGTACACTCCTAAGTGCTCTGCCACTGGACTGCAGTCTCGAGTAGCTCCAGTTGGCCTTGAGCTTGTGATCCTCCTTCCTCTGCAGGGACTATCAGGATGTAGTCCAGATTCCCCACACCTTGCTGTGCCATCCTCAGGCTTTAATGGATTAAAAATACTGAACAGTTTTCAAAAATAAAGGGGAAATTAAAATTTAAAATGTGTTTCTAAGATCTTTGATAGAATTTCATATGAATTAAAATTGTTTACGCAAGAAAAGTCATTGTGTTTGGCTTGTCATCTAAATCTACTCACCTGAGTTTTCATTAAAAATAGAAAGTAGGAATGAGTCTATGCTTTTATATATTTTTTTCCTTTCAAAATATTTCTTTAATATCAATCTGCTCTTTATTTTCTGAAAATTTTGCTCATAATAGATTTTGGTTTTTCAAGACAGGGTTTCTCTGTGTAGTCCTGGCTGTCTTGGGACTCACTTTATAGTCCAGGCTTGCCTCTAACTCTGAGATCTGTCTGCTTTTGCCAATATTAAAGGTGTGCTCCACCACACCCTGCCTGATAATAAATTTTTAAGGTGACAGATCTGTTCAGGTTTGGTGTTCTGTCACAAAGAAACCTGTACAGGTTATAATAATACCTTAAATGATTAATTACTTTTCTCTTTCTCTTTCCATTTAGAGAAGTGAGATTGGGCAGAAATGGTGTAGAGGAAATCAAACGTCATCTTTTCTTCAAGAATGATCAATGGGCTTGGGAAACACTCCGAGACAGTAAGTAATTTTTTCCCTGGACTTTCAAGAATGTTTGGAAATAGTTGTAGGCATTTGAAAGTACCTTGCTAAATATTTGTGTAGAGTTGATGAAAATAAGCTCACAGTGCTGTATATAAATTGTCTAAACCTAGTTAAAAAGAATATTTGATAATGCTAGAGAACTTTGTGGAGCTGTGGGCATGGAGTTGGGCTCAGTTGTCATAGCTGACACTTCATTTGTGAGTTGCTCTTCATTTAGGCTTAGTTATTTCAATATGGAAAAAAGTCAGTAGGAACAGTTGGAATAAAAATGTTATCTCTTGTGAAAGGACAAGTTTTTCTCTTATTTTAATTAAAATATAAGGTATAAGAAGGCTATGTTATTGCTAAGTATAGACTATAACACAGTTTTATTTATGTGGACATCAGAACTTGTGGTATACTTGATTTCATTAGAGCTTTGCAGATTGCAGTTGTGAAATAAATACATAGTATGCTAGAATTTAATTTTGTAGAACATTTGGTTTTTGTTTTTTGTTTGTTTTGTTTTGTTTTGTTTTTGTTTTTGTTTTTTGAGACAGAGTTTCTCTGTGTAGCTTTGCGCCTTTCTTGGAACTCGCTTTGGAGACCAGGCTGGCTTCGAACTCACAGAGATCCGCCTGGCTCTGCCTCCCGAGTGCTGGGATTAAAGGCGTGCGCCATCACCGCCCGGCCATTTTTTTTGTTTTTATAAAAGAAAGTTAAAATTATAAGGTGATCTGAAGAAAACTTTACATAAGACATATAAGACAGTTATATTAAAATTATATAATAGCACTAAAGATGTCCCAGATTTGAAAGAATAAGAATTTATCTTTTTCCCTACTGAAGCTTCAGAAAATCTTTTTTTCCTTTTTATTTATCAAAAGGATAGCGCTGCTATGTCATTAGCCATGAACAGTAATGGAAATGAGCTCTTCTGGATAGTGTTAGGAACATTAAGACTGGAATTCATGAGCCAGTGAGTGGTAGTTCTTACTTGAGAGAGAAGTTTGTAAATTAATGTCAGAGAAATGGATGATATAAGTCAGGCGGTGGTGGCGCACGCCTTTAATCCCAGCACTCGGGAGGCAGAGCCAGGCGGATCCCTGTGAGTTCAAGGCCAGCCTGGTCTACAGAGTGAGATCCAGGACAGGCACCAAAACTACACAGAGAAACCCTGTCTCCAAAAACCAAAAAAAAAAAAAAAAGAAAGAAAAAAGAAAGAGGTCATATAGGTTTGCTAGGTTTTGTGGTGTATTCTAGTTATTAAAGGTTACTAAATGAAACAGTTACATTGCTTACAACATAGCATATATTGTCCCAAGCTATAAAATTACCCAAGAAGAGGAGGAGGAGGGGAGGGGGAGGGGGAGGAGGAGGAGGAATCAAATTACTCTAGAGATCAATAGATTGTACCATAGCAAGAAGTGTTATCAACTGTGTGCTTAGAGGCTTATTAGAGAGGCTACAGCAGCAGCATGATCTTGGAAGAACTCATTAACAGTTACACCTAGAGAAAAACCTGATCTACGGATAGATGTGGTGCCATTCTTGTCCTTAGACTGCGAGGTAACTTGCTAGACAGCAGTGAGCAGGAAATAAGGCAGATAGTTATATTGAAAAGTTTTTTTTACTCATGTATGCTTTTAGTAAAGCTTTAGAATAAAAATCTCAAAAGCTATATACGGTGACTGAAGAGAAGTATCTTTTGAATTTTTTTGAATGATTTTCAGAGTTAGGAGATATACAGATAACTATTAGAATAACTACATAGTAAGCCACTCTAAAAGTAGGATGGTTGTTTCTTTCTTTGGCTTGAAAAGTTGATACTAAGTAAAAGAGAAATATTTGAACCCCTATTTCAGGCCAAGCATGATTTTATTCCAGGCATCGGAAGAACAACAGTATTATTTCCTCTTGTGCAGCTCATAGTTGTGTGGGAATTGGGGTCCAAACCCATGCCACTTTATTATAACCCTGCATGTCCTTAATAAAACTGTCTTATAAAAAAAGTGAGCTTATAGCTTTAACTCTTATGACTTTATACTTAACAGATTATTGCTATCTTTTGCAAATTATTAGTATTGTCATTTCTTTATATTTTAAAGAGCTTCGTTGTAGTCTGTTTTTAGAGGGTTTTTTGTTATTGCTTTTGTTTAGTTTGTTTGGTGATACTAAGAATCAAGCCCAGGATTTTAAATTCCAGACAAGCACTGTACGTACCACTGAGCCACAGGCCTATCCTTACGGTTTTGTGATAACCCTAGTTAGAGTCAACATACTTAGGAGCATTTTTATAGTTTTTTTAACTTAATAGGTTCTGCTTTATGATTATTGAAAAACTAAAAGCTGTAGAACTATTATCATTTTCTTCCCCTTTCTTCTTCCTGCACTTCACGGCCCACTCGTAAAACACCAAGAATGCTGAACTTAGTGAACTAAGTTTTAAATAATTATATATAATGGTTATAATTCCTCTTGAAGATTTCTTTATTTTTATTATCTGGATGTTTGCTTGCATGTATGTATGTGTAACATATGTGTGCCTGGTGCCTGCAGAGACAAGAAGAGGGTGTTGTATCCTTGGGACTGAAGCTGTAGATAGTTTGTGCACTGCCATGTGGATGCTGGGAACCAAACAGGCTCCCTGAGAACAGCCAGTGCTCTTAAATGTTCCTTTTGAATTTCCCTGTGTGTGTGTGTGTGTGTGTGTGTGTGTGTGTGTGTGTGTGTGTGTGTGTGAAATTGCTTACTTTTACAGTTCATCTAGTTTCACTACTTTAATGTTTTAAAGTCACCATGACAATTAGTCTCCTAGTCAACCTGTTTTTCTTGGTTGTGTAGTACATACTTTCTCTGAAGCTCCTGAATCTGTTCACCTTTTATTTTGAAGGCATAAAATATTAAGATTATAAAATTACTTTTACATTTACTTGAGGTAGAATTGAAGAAATGACAGGAGTGTGAGATTAAGATAGAAGACTAGGGCTGGAGAGAGTTAAGAGCACTGGCTGCTCTTCCAGAGGTCCTGAGTTCAATTCCCAGCACCCACATGGTGGCTCACAACCATCTGTAATGAGATCTGGCGCCCTCTTCTGGCTTGCAGGCGGACATGCAGGCAAAACACTGTATACATAATAAATCTTTAAAAAAAAAAAAAAAGAAGACTAAAGAAATGAAAAGACCCTCTTCCCCTGACAAGCCAGTGGTACTTCAGGGATTAAAATCCAAATCTATCTGACTTTCCAGCCTTTGATCATTGTAATATTGTGTGCCATTTAATGGTTTCTCTCCATTATCAGAAATGTAAGGAGTCAACATGTTGACAGTTTTAACTTTTGTATGAAAGTATATGATCTGACATTTATTACATGTGATGTAGTGTTAATAATGTTATGTTAAACCATAGTGTGGTTACCTGCAAAACATTTCCCCTTTCATCATGTTATTAGAAAGAAAATACTGCCATTGCTTAAGCTACTTGTAGCTGGTGAGAAATATATAAGGTGCTGTCAGTGACAAACTGTCCGCTTATGTCCTATTAATTTAGTGAAAAGCAAACATAGACTTCTATCTTGAGTCTTACTGATTAAGACTAGTACACTCTCTCAGAGTTTTACATTATCATGGTAAAGATTAATAATGTGGTCTTCATTAATAAGGAACTTAGGACCTAACTTGCAAGTCATGGTTCTTTAATAGTTCAGACTTTGTCGACATTGTAATGGATTTGTTTTTGTTTTAAATAATTATTTTTCTTTTGTGGGGAGTAGACATGACAAAGTCTTCTACTTTAGTCATATTTAACTTCCAGTCACCAACATTAAGCATATTCACATTGCCGTACAACCATCATCATTGTGTATCTCCAAAACTTTCATCATTCCAAATTAAAAATCTTTATTCATTAAATACTAATTTTCCTTTCTTCTTCCCAGTTGACTCCCTAGTAAGCACTGTATAACTTTCTGTCTCTATGAATTCGATTATTCAGGGTGTACTTCATTTAAGTAAAACACCATAGTACTTATGTTTCTATGACAGGCTTGTTTTACCTAGCAGACATCTACCTGTCTCATCTCTGTTGCAACATCAATCATAGTTTCCATTGTTGGTATGTGTGCCACATTTGTTGATCCATTTATCCATCATTAAACACTTAGATTTCTCTACTTTCCAGCAATTGTGAGCCATTCTTCACTAATGTTAGTGCAGAAATAGGTTTATTATGTTACATTATAGCTATTTTATATCATGTAGAGTGTATATGGGTACTTGCAGAAATTTCCTGTCTTGATTATCAACAAAGTGCAATTTAACAATCATTTGCATTTCTGTGTTTAGGTTTTTGAAGAATCAATTATTACCCACCCTGATGCTGTCTCATAGTGGCTTTGGTTTGCAATTTCCTAATGACTATTGATGGTAAACACTTTCATGTGTGCTTATTGGCCATCTGCATAATTTTTCTTTTCCCCACTTTTGATTGGTTCAATTTTTGTTTCTAATTATTCTATGCATTTTTTAAAAAAAAATAGGAGTAAAAAAGTGGTCATCCATAACTAATCTTGGCTTTTACATTAATCTGTGTGATTTTCTTCCCTTGTTTTTTCATCATATAACTGTGATTACACTGTTGATTGTTTGCATCTTCATGTTGTTCTTTTGGGGGCTTCCTTTATTTGTATTTAGTGTCCTATCTGTGTAAATTCATATATTTTATCAGATCTGGGGAGCTCTGGGCTTTATTTCTTTTAATATTCTTTTTGCCTCTTTTTTTCCTCTTCTGACAGAACTCTTAGGATGCATATATTGGTTGGTGGTGTGCCACAATTCCTTTAGGCTCTGTTTACTTTTTCATTTCACTGCCAGAATTTCTATTTGGTTCCTTTTTCAATCTCCTGACAGTTAAGGCATCATTCTCCTGCTTCCTTATAGTTCATTGTCCATAGTATCCTTCAGTACTTATAAAGAAGATTTATTATAAAATTGTATTTAGTAATTCAGATGTCTTGGGTTTTCTAGTGATAATTTCTAACATTTTTTTTCAAAACTTCCCTGTGAGTGAACCATATGTCCTTTTAAAAATATGTATGTATGCTTTGTAATTTTTTTGTCATGAGCTTGACATTTTGAATGTTACAATGTTAACTCTGAAATCAGATTAATCCTCTAAGGGTTGTTGGTTATTGCTGCCTTTGGGCATTGACTGTCCAAACTTGTTTTTACAAAGTTCACATCTCCTGTCTTGTGTGATTACTGTGGTCTCTGTTCTGTTAGCCAATGACAGAAATTTCCTGAAATACCAAAATTGTGAGCCCCTGTTTTTTTTTTCTTTTCTTTATTTTGATTTTATTAATTTGTATGTATATGTGTATACCTGTAGTATGTTGGTCCCACATGTATGTAAGCGTTAACAAAAGCCAGAAGAGGGCATCAGAGCCCCTGGAACTGGAGTTAGAAGTGGTTGTGAGCCACCTGATGAAGGTGCTGGAATCAGAACTTGTGCAAGAGCAGCAAGTGCTCTTAACTGCTGAGCCAGTCTAAACATCGCAGTTCAGAAGCAGAGATTGTAGAGCTCTCCCAGGATGATTTCACTTACATTTCAACAGTTTTTAAAAATAACAGAAAAACCTTGACATATTTAAAACTACTCTGATGGGCTAGTGAGATGGCTTCAGTAGGTGAAGGTGCTTGCTTCCAAAGGCTGATTCCTGAATTTTAACCCTACAAGTTGTCATGGACTTGTATACACATTAAGTAAATTATAATAAAATATTTTTTAAAAATTAAACTAACTCATAAGAAAATCAAGTACATTGATAGCAGCAAGAGAAAATACAGCACACTGGTTGGCTTCTTTAAAATATTCTTACGTGATCATTTAAAAAGAGTTTTGTAGCTTCAAGTAGTTGACTAATCTGTGTTGGGAACTTGGTAGCAGGGCTATTACCCTTAGCGTCATAAGCTGTTTAACAGTCTTCATGGACTTAGATGCCAGCAGCATTTCTCTCCCCATTCATGATAGCTGCAGTTGTACACATTGTCAAATGTTATTTCATCGGATAAAAAAAATTCAGATCCAAAGGTATTGTTTTTGTTTTTTGGTTTTTTTTTGGTTTTTCGAGACAGGGTTTCTCTGTGTAGCTTTGCGCCTTTCCTGGAACTCACTTGGTAGCCCAGGCTGACCTTGAACTCACAGAGATCCACCTGGCTCTGCCTCCCGAGTGCTGGGATTAAAGGCGTGCACCACCACCGCCCGGCCAAAGGTATTGTTTTAAGAAGTAAATTTCCCAGGTATGGCCATTCACAACTTTAATCCTAAACACTCAGAAGGCAGAGACAGGCAGGTCTCAGTGAGTTTGAGGCCAGATAAGGCTACACATTAAGACTCTATTTTCAAAGAAAGAAAAGGAAGGAAAGAAGAAAGGAGGAAGAGAGAGAGAGGGAAAGAAAGTAAGTTGGTTGGTTGGATGGATGGATGGATGGATGGATGGATGGATGGATGGATGGATGGATTTTGCCAAGACCATAATTTACTTGCCAGGGAGCAGTAACCTTTTATTTACTCCTCATTTTACGTATCAGAGAGTTGTGTTACTGGGATGATGGCATTCCCTAGTTAGGCAGTTCTTTTGACCGTGAAAGTGAATGGTAGAAAGGCCCCCCTTCCCCTTTGTTGCTACTGTTGGTTAATGCTATAGCTTCTTGTACTAGCGTGTTGCTTTGTTCTAAAATTGGCCAAATAGTTCTTTGTGCCTAAGATTGAACTTGATAGATATTTCTTGCCTGCATCCCAGTGAATAAAAAGAAAAATAGCTCCTTTATATAAGAAAGTTCATTAAACGAGTTCAGTTGGTTTTGCTCATGTTTATCTTTTCTCCTACGGGAAAATGCAGTAATTGTTATCTAAGTTATTTTTTTGGCTGCTCTGTCTTTACACTAAAGACTTTATATTAGTTTTTAGATGTGCTCTTTGTATCATAGTGAAGCTCCAGAAGACATTAGTAACATTAATTTCATATGGTATTTTCTCTTGTATGATGACTGTTTAAACATTGTTACTAGGGTTTTGCATTATTAGATGGATGCCTTTTAACCACTGTCCATGTATGATTCCCTTCCTCCTTGCATTTCTAGTGCAACTAAGAAATGACTTTGATTTCCGACTTTCTGTATAGCAGATTAACAACTTGAAAAACAAAAACAAAACTATGCAGTACTTAAAATGAACCCTTTTTTTAAAAAAGTATACTTTGTTAAGCTATAGGTTCTGGAAATTAATGTGTACATTTCCAAATGTTTTTGAGTATTTTAAACTATGTTGTGTTCTGTAGCAAATCTTAACTTTGCCTGTAGCATTCAACTTAATCTTGAAGTGTAAGTAACTGCAAGTATATAATCATTTTCATTTAATTTTGAATTCTAGTAAATCCTAGTATTGTAAAATTTAATGCATCTTATGTTAGGGTTCACAAGTTATTTAGAAGCAAGAAACCATTTAGTATTTAGTATGGATTCCTGTTTGCTTGCTTTCGATGAGATCTGTTACTTGCGCAGTCCAGCCCTGGATCCCTGGGCTAAAGCACTTCTGACCGGCCTCTTGAGTAGCTGGGACTATAAGTGCATGCTACTGTGCTGCACTGGTGTAGATCTTTGAGCCACTATATTTTTATACTAAGTTTGAAAAGAACAACTGCCCTCCTTCTCTTTTTAGCTGTAGCCCCAGTTGTACCTGATTTAAGTAGTGACATTGATACTAGTAATTTTGATGACTTGGAAGAAGACAAAGGAGATGAAGAAACATTTCCTATTCCTAAAGCTTTTGTTGGCAATCAACTACCTTTTGTAGGATTTACATATTACAGCAATCGTAGGTAAGCATACTAAGCAATAATTTAGGGGTAAGTGATAATTCTTTTATATTCACCGTATTTTCTTAAAGATATCTAATACTGTTTTTAAGTAGATTTGATTGTATATAAAGATATATATTTTTATTATACCAGTTTTTATTTCTAGTATTTGGTATTTGGGGTTTTTCACCCTAGTCCCATTCATGTTCAGAATATAGTTTTTCAGGAAGATCTATGTTGAATTCTGTAGCATATCTTAAAGTGAAAATAACAGATGAAACAATTGTATTAGTACTGACAATTCAGCCACTATTTTTTTATTTAAGGAGTTATGTATGGCTCAAAAATTTTGGAACTGTGGGAACCCAGCTGGGAGACTGGCTCCCACATTTTACAACAGGATACTCTTGAGGAGAGAGGAATAAGAGATATTAGATAGAAGTATAGAGGGGAGAGAAACAGAAACACAGGATAGCCTCGGGAGGGCCTGGATCAGTATCCACCGGCCCCAAAAAGGTAGTAAAGCACATGGAGTAAGCACTCTGTGTTAGCTCTTATTACCACTGGTACTATCTACTGATAGCCTCTATCTTTATATGTACTTAAGGTATAAGCTTAACCTTTGACATTATTTCATTGTGTTGGGCATTCATCCATTCAACAGATATATTTGATAATTTGCTCTTTGTCACATGTATGGTCCATACTATGGTACAGTATAAGATATAGTACATATCCAATGAGGAAATCGATGAGCTGTACAATATAAGTAAGTTCTACGTAATAGAAACAAAGTGCTAGACCAGTATCAGGCAACAAAGCACATGACAGCACTTCTGGTTTAAATCTGAGCACCATTATTGTTCATTGTTTCAAACTTTTGTTTTCAGCAATTCTTCATGGTGTGGTTTTAAACATTTGATTTACTTGGAGTGATTATTAAGTTTGAATTATTATAGCTAATTTTACTTTAAAGAGTCTTATCATGATTTGGGTCTACTGTAGATAGAAAACAAGAAGGCAGTGTAGTCCTGCCTCCTAAACTCACTTCCCCAGGAATTTACTTAGAACTGCACTGGGCACTTGTGCAGCATCATTACCAGCATCACACCTGAGCTTTCTTCATAGAAAAGCCTACTATTTAATTCCTTCCTCCTGACACTTAAATAATACTATAGCTACTTTATATTGACATGTACACAGGAGATCTAGATAGGTTTTTGTAAAGTCTAATCTTATATGTTATATTACCTAGGCTATAATGTTGGGCAGATAACTTTGACTGCTTTTCTGAAACATTCAGTATGTTGATAAACAATCCCCAGTAGTTACAAAGGTAACGTTTCAGTGGCTAGAACACTGTCTAAGCTAATTTAAGGCTGTACTTGTCTTTTGCTATTTATTCTCCCCGATTCCCTACAGTGTACACTGAGTTTCATCAATATGCTCTAAAACATTTTAATAATTTTGTGTAGCATGTGAATGTTTAGTAAAATGAAGTAAATAGAGTACTATAAGATTTTTAGTAATTGTATTTGCACTATGGAGCTCCCTGGTTTTACGCACTTTTGTTTGTGCCATGTAGTTCAAAGCCTCAGTGGAGTTAAAAGCAAAATTAGAAGAAACACACTGTGGTTGTGATTTCTTTGAATTTCAGTAGCAACTATTGGAGTACTTCATGTAATAAATACTACTTTGTTTCTTGATATTGATGCATCATTAATATGTTTTCATTTAAGTATGTTTAAAATGGCTAGTTTTTATTTTCAGTTTATCTTGTACAGTATAAATATTGATACATTTTCCTATAGAAGTGTTTCATTATCACAATGAGTGTTACTTAAGAACTATTTAATTTATATATCATGTCTGTTTCTAAAATAAAAATTAACTTGTACTTAATTTTTTAAGAATTAGTATAATACTGAACATAAAACGGGCACAGAATACTTACTGTTTGTTGCTGTATGTTAAAGAGCTGTTTCTTTTTAAATTCCTTACCCTTACCCTGTAGATACTTACCTGCAGCTAATCCCAGTGAGAACAGAACCACTTCCAATGTGGATAAAAGCTTGGTAGGTATTTCTTGCTATCAGTTTGGTTTTTTTTATTTTTAAATTCACAGATAATGTATTTGTATGCATGCTATTGAATAAGCATATGTATTGCTTGTGAATGTGCAGTTAGTGAGTTTAGATATTTATGACACTTGTTTGTTTGTTTGTTTGAAATGGGTTTCTCAGTGTAGCCCTTGCTGTTGTGGAACTTACCCTGTAGACCATACTGACTGAACTCACAGAGATCCATCTGCCTCTGCCTCCTGAGTGCTGGGATTAAAGACGTGTGCCACCACTGCTAGGCATGATACTTTTAAATTATTGTCTACTCTATTATATATATATATATATATATATATATATATATATATATATATGAATAGTTAATAAGTTATAAATTGCTACTGATTAACGATTATTATCTTTTAAATCTTTGAATTAGGAATATATGAAAAATTGTTTTATCATTAAGGAAGTTGAAAATTGAACGTTACAGTGTGGCTGTAATCTTAACACACTGGAAACTGAGGTGGCAAGATCACAAGTTCAAAGCCAGTATGTGATATGTGGGGTTCCACGTCAACCTGGGCTACATTGAAAAAATACTTTGTTTGAAAAAAGGTAGTGGGCAGTGGGGATTACCAGAAGGAACACATAACACATTAAAAAGTTTTTAATGGATGAAGAGATTTTTTTTTTGTGTATGTTGGCAAAATATACACAACACAGTTTATCATTTTAACAAATTTAAGTATACAGTTAAATAACATTAGGAACCATCACATAGCTTTGCTAACTACTCATCTCTTAAAGTTTTTCATCATTCTAAGATGGAAACTGTATTAAACGATAATTACTCATTTCATCACCCTCTCCTCAGGCCCTATAACCACTATTCTAGTTTCTCTAACAATGAATTTATACTACCATCCTCTTATAAATGGAATTAGATATATTTGTCTTTATGTGACTGGCTTATTTCATTTACCTTAATTCATGCATGTTACAGTATGTATTAGAATCTCCTTCCTTTTTAAGGCTGAGTGGTATCTCAGTGGACATGTAGACCACATGTGTATACATGCATTAAATGAAAAGAGTTTAATAAAGGGACTGTTATGCTACAAACACCAATCAAACAGAAAAATAAAGGGTAAGAAAGCATCTTTGTACTAACAGCAGTGGAAAGCCATTGCTCCTGTTCTGCTGAGAGCAAGGAGAGAGAATTGTGTTGCTATAGCTCTTAGAAAGCCTGGCATCATAGAAGAGGAACACAAAATATAGAATACTGAAGCACAGCAAAGAACGGTATTGAGAGAGTAACTTCATATCCCCCACCTTTCTTCTTTGTTTGTATTTTCCCTTATGTTCTGAGACGAATCATAGCACAGCAGATCCAGGTAATGTAGTCTGTAGGTTTTATGATAAAAGTAGAAGGTGGTAGATCTTTAAGACTGAAAGGGAGTTGGGAAAATAGAGAATAATCAGTATTTTCAGCATAACTTAATTTGTTCATTCTTTGGAATTAGGAATATATGATAAATATATTATTAAGGAACTTGGTATGTTCTAGTTAGGAACTCTTTCTGTTGTTCATGTGGCTGAAAAACAAGCCTTCCTTCCTTAAAATTAAGAAGACCATTTTCAGTTAAGTAGAACTTTGCTGGGGAAAATTCCTAGTTTTAGAAATAATTATCTTATTATCTTTAAAGCATTCTTAAAATACCTTGTATACACGGGGTGCTTTTTATTTGCTTTTGTTTTGGAGTTTGGGTGTTTTGTGGTACTGGGAATCTTATAAGCTTGACCACTGAGCTATATCCTCATTGTCTTGCTTATATGCTTTTAATCAAGAAGCAAAGGAGTAGCAATTTTTTAAATTGTTTTTTACAGTTTTTTTTCAAGATTTAAAATTTTTATGCATATATGTATGTGCCTGGATATATGTAGGTGCACCATGTGAGCGCAAGTAGCTCTGGAAGACAGGAGAGAACCTCAGATCACCTGGAACTAGAGCTACAGGTGATTATGAGCTACCCAGTATAGGTGCTGGGAACTGAACTCTGTTCTTCTGTAAGAGTAGTAAGTGCTTAACCACTGAGCCCGTTTGCTGATTTTGAGGCAAGGTTCTATGTAGCTCTTACTGGCCTCAGACACTCTCTAGTCAAAGATGACTAAGAACTTGATCCTTGTGCCCCTTAATCTCAAGTGATGGGTCACTTACATTCAGTTTATGTGATACTGGGGAATAGAAGCCAGAGTTTCATGCATCCTAGGTAAGTAAGTACTGTATCATTATTTCCCAAGTACTATATATTTATTTTTTTACTTGGCTTAGTTTCCTGAGGTAGTCTCATAGGTTAGGATGGCCTCTTAACTAGCTGTGATGACCTTGAACTTTCGATCTTTCTGATTCCACCTCTGAAGTGCCAGCAGCCGTTTTTTTAAAAACAAGAGCAGTTGTTTTCCTTTTGATGTATTTCCTCTTAAATGTAAGAGAACATGTGGTAAAAAGAAAG
>CABHPR010154189.1:33732-52474 GCA_902168415.1 Peromyscus melanophrys
TGTGTGTGTGTGTGTGTGTGTGTGTGTGTGTGTGTGTGTGTGTGTGTGTGTAAGCCACCTGTATACAGGTACCTTTGCAGGTCAGAAGAGGGCATCAGATCCCATGGAGCTGGATTTACAGGCATTTGTGAACTACTTGATAATAGGTACTGGGAATTGAACTGAGGTGTCTGGAAGAGGGATAAGTGCTCTTCACCACTGAACCATCACTTCAGCCCCGGTCACTTTTTTCTTTTCAGTTTTTTTTTTAACTTCTTTAAATCACTTTATTTTTTGAAATTACAATTATAACATTCCCTCCTTTTCTTTCCTCCTTCAAGCCCCCCTATATGCCCCTTATTGTTTTCTTTCAAATCTATGGGCTTTTGAATTTTCATTTCAAACTCTTTGGCAAAATATATAGCTAATAGGGGCTCAAAAATTATTAAAATGAAAATACTTCCTAGGGAAAGTAACAAAATATTTTTTGTAATCTTGCACTTCCTGGATTTTCTCTAGGACGTAAGGTAATTAGTACTTCAGTAAATCTTCAGTTTGGTTTATTTGATTATTCGGTTTTGTTTTGTGGTTATTCTGGTTTTTGTTTTGTTTTGTGGTAATTGTGTAAATTTCTGCTAGTGGCAGTTGCCTTTTGATTATTACTATTCCTTTGCAGTACTATTTATGTTAGCTTAGAACTAAGTTCAAAAATCTACTGATTTAATGTCCAAATCTCCTTGAAAGTCTTAGCTGAGATGAACATTGCAGGACCATATATAATGAATAGTTTTTTCCTTACTACTTTAGATACTGACCTTCTTTATTTTTCTTTTTTGTTGCATTTGCCATTGTAATTTTAAGCATTTATAACTAGTGTTCTCATAATTCCTTTTGTTTTCATGACTTCTTGAATTTTCAGCCTTCAATGCTTGATCCCCTTCCACTGCTCAACTAATAATAAATGTTTCCTATAGTTGTGATCTTGTCTGTGTTCATCTCCATAGGTATTCACATTTCTCTTAGCTACATACCCAAATCTCTCTCTTCCTGGATACTTTACAGATACATCAAACTAGATTTTATGCTGCATATCCACATTCTCTTACCTGAATCGTTCCAATAGCTTCTTACTTGGATACTTTCCCCAGTCTACTGTCCTTTAACTATTCATTTTACTAGTGAGATTGGGGTGTGTGCGTATGTGTGTATGTTACATGTGTGTTTGCAGAGATCGGATCTAGTATCCTCTCTATTGCCCTCCACTTTATTCTTTGATTCAGGGTCCTGCACTAATCCTAGAGTTCACTGATTGGCTAAGATGGTTGACCAGCAAACCCCAGGCATTATCTTGTCTCCTCCCTGTCTAGAATTGGGATTACAACCCTGTGCTACCATGCCCAGCTTCTTATGTGGGTGCTTGTATAGCAAGCACGTCCTAATGAACTAACTCCTACTTCTGGAATATTATTTTAGGTTGTCAATAATTCTGTTACAAATTATAAATTCAGGTCCTCAAGTTTTATTGTGCTTACAAGAATGCCCGACTTACTTCTTCAAGTTTCATATGAGTTACTTCTTCTGTGATGTTTTGTCTTGGGCTTTACTTGATTTCTTCCCATTGCCAAATGATATGTTTTCTTCTCTGCTTTTGGACTCTTCATTCTTGCTAAAATGCCTTCTTTCTATCCCCTTTTCCTTGAGACTAGTTTTGTCATCTCTTAGATCCATCTTAAAGCGTGTATATTCTTGGTAAAATTAGAAGTGGCTCCTTCTTTTCTTTGGAACACTCTGATTGCAATTTTATTAACAGCAGATTATAATATTTTGTGCCTATGTCTTTGGATCATTGTACATTATTAACTGGTACATAAAACACAAAAATGTACATACTGGGCTAATATACAGTGTTTTGATACACATGAATTATACCCAGCTGTATTGAGAAAATACCAATTAATATTAATGAGAAAGATAAAGGATTATACTAAATAATCATATTCTAAATAGCCATATAAATAGTAACAAAAGGTGTTACTTTTAATTTCTCTAGACATTAACAGAATGAAGGTCTTTTTTTTTTTTTAATTAAAGCAGGAAAGTTTACAGAAAACAATCTACAAGCTTGAAGAACAACTGCATAATGAAATGCAATTAAAAGATGAAATGGAGCAGAAGTGCAGGTGAGACTGTCCTTCAATGATGTTCTCATGTTAAAAGTTATGTATATGTCATAGAGCGGATACTCTGTAAACACCTGAAGGTATATAGAAGCTGGAATGTGAAAGTTGCTACTCATGCCCATTCATAAAAAGTGTCATGGCTAGAACTGAAAGTAATATTAATGGCTTGGGATGTAGATTTACAATAGAGTGGCATTTAGCATACACATGGCCCTGGATTTGATCCCTAGCAGTGCAAAAAGAAGAGGAAGGAAACATTTGTGTTGATGTTAGTTACATACATATTTTCTTCAGACTATTTAAGCTCTGTTTGCTGTGTAAGCTTTAAAAAGTATGTTGAATTTTAATTCATTTAGTTGCCTCATTCATTATGTTTCCCTCCTATTTTAATTAGCTAATTGAAAGGGCTTTCTGATGTACAAAATAATCTTCTAAGCAAAAATGACTAATACTTCCACTGAGATTTTCTAGAACATAATTTATTGGTTTTCTTTTTCCTGGTTGAATCAAATTCTATTGATAACATGTATTTATGATATAGAGCAGTGGTTTTCAACTTGTGAATCACACCTCTTTAGGAATCAAACAACCCTTCACAGGGTTCACCTAAGACCGTCCTACATATCAGATATTTACATTAAAATTCAAAACAGTAGCAAAATTACATTTATGAAGTAGCAATGAAAATAATTTTATAATTGGGGGTCACAACAACATGAGGAACTATATTAATGAATCTCAGCGTTAGGAAGGTTGAGAACCACTGAAATAGAAGGATGATCAAGGTTTTTTAAAATAATCTAGCGTAGTGTTGGTACTTGTTAACTATAAATAATAGCTTTATAATTACATTTTATGACTTACTGAATAAGTGAAATGTCATTGTAACAGATACTGTATTCAATAAATGGAATTGGGAAAAGTTGAGAGTGCTGGGGGCATAGAAAATAATTTTCTCTGCTTATCTTTCCTGATATATAATTAAGTGTATAATTTAAAATTGAAAAAAAAATGTAATGAACAGACAACAAAAGCCAGGATTTGGAAGGAATTTCTTAGAATATAGTATAGAAATAAGGGAGGAAAGGAATAGATACAAACTTACATAACTACTGAGAAGTTTCTTCATCAAAAAACCTAGGGGCAGGAAGGATGGCTCAGCAGTTAAGAACGCTTCCTGCTCTTGCAGCGTGTGTGTGGAATGGCTCAGAACCATCTGTAACTCCAGCCCCAGAGGATCCAGTACCTTCTCCTGGACTCCATGGTCATCTGTGCTCAAGGCATACATGTACACATATTTTAAAATAAAACTTTAAAATTCTAAGAAAATTTAAAAAGTAACTGGTGGTGTTGGTGATACGGGGCTTGAGGAAGAAATCAGAATAGCCATGAATGGATAATAACCATATAAAAAAATTTGTAACCTTAAGAAATGGAAATGACCGATTTAATTGGCCCTTAGGAGGCTGAGGCAAGAGGATTAAGAGTTTTAGCCTAGGCACTCAAATAATTTTAATTACATTCGTTCAACAAAGATTTTACAAATAATGTGCATAATAACAATAGTAATAAATAAAAGAAGATATAGCCCCTGTTTGTGTGGAGTTGGTAAACATTGGGGAAAATAATGTAAGTAATTATAAATTAATATATGGTGTATAGTAAGTTAGGGAGAATAAAATGATATAGGAGTATATTAGAAGTATGCAGTGTTTGGTGGCCCATACCTGTAATCCCAGCACTGAGGAGGTGGAGCAGAAAGATCACAAGCTCAAAGCTAGCCTGGACTTTTACACATATACGACCATGCCTGCTCCCCTCAAAAACAAACAACAACAACAAACGCCCAAAAAGAAAAAAAAATGAGGGTTATATCAACAGATACCTATCCCACTTTATTGGATGTTTTTATTTAAAGACCAGAGCCAAAAAGGTGGGTGAGAAGACTGAAGTGGGAAGATTGGAGAAAGTGTTAAAGTCCAGGAATTATACTATGTGGAGACCTTGTTGTAGGGGAACTTGATAAGCTGTTAGATAAGAAGAAAGCCAAAGATGAGCCTGGGCAAGTATGCCAGGTCAGAATATTAAAGGACTTTTTTTGTTTTTTGTTTTTTTTTGTTTTGACAACGGATTTGGAATTATTTACCTTAAGTATGGTAGAAATACACCAAAAGTCATTAAAGAAGTAAAAAATGGTTCTCCATCATCCACTGGTGAGGTGGGCATGGCAGCTACCTGTAATCCCAGTAGTCTATAGGCAGAGCAGAGATGGATCTTCCGGGGAAGTTGGCTAACCAGACTAGGCAGCTCTGAGTTCCCAGGCTGCCTTAATTTAAAAAAAGAAAAGAAAAAAAAAAAGTGGAGCATAATCAAGGAAGACACCTGATGTAAATTTCAGGTCTCCACATCTGTGTAGCTGCACACATATGCCCAGAAACATGCACATCTATAGATTGAAAATAACTCCCTAGTTATTGGCCTTTTTATTTTTCACCTAATTGGTTTAAAAAAAAAGGAAGATGAGTCAGGGATAACAATTCCCTGTTGATATAAAGTACTTGGACATTCTAAAAGAAAAGCAAATTAGTACTGAAGGGAGCTATATAGAACAGGTTAGTTTTGGGTGTGTACAATGAAGTATTTGAGACATTCACATGAATACATAACAGTATGTGTAGAACAGTGGTTCTCAACTTTCCTAATGCTGTGACCCTTTGACACAGTTCCTCGTGTTGTGGTGACCCCCAACCATAAAATTATTTTGTTGCTACTTCATAACTGTAATGTTGCTACTGAATCATAATGTAAATATCTGATCTGAAGACTATCTAATATGCGACCCCCCCCCCAAAGGGGTCGTGACCCACAGATTGATTCCTACTATGTTAGAACGTCAGAACTATGCCTACAGCCAAAGAAAACAAATTGTGGTGGAGATAATACACTTTGAGTAGATCTCAAAATTTTGCCTACATTGCCCAGTGGTGCACTTAATAATTTGTTATGTGCCACCTTCCCCATTATTCACTTACTTAATCTTTTACAACAGATTGAATGACCGACTTTTACTTGATAGCAATTATTGTATTAGGAAGTTGAAGAATACTTTTTTTGGGGGGAGGGAGGATTTTTGAGTCAAGGTTTCTCTGTGTATCCTTAGCTGTCCTGAAACTCAACTCTATAGACCAGGCTAGGCTCGAACACACAGAGATCCACCTGCCTCTGCCTCCTGAGTGCTGGGATTAAAGGCATGTGCCACCACCTCCCAGCAGTTAAGGAATTCTTAACCTGAAATATAGACTCTCTCCCAAGAGTACCAGTGTGCAATTTGAGGTCTTTAAACTTAGAGGAGAAAAAGTAACCTTTTTCCTTTAATTTATTAGTATTGTGTGTATCAGTGCAGAGGCATGTGTTTATGGTACCTGTGTATGGAGGGTGTTAAACTGAGACCCAGCTGAGATTATGAGGCATACAGCAAAGCACTGTTATTGCTGAGCCATCTTTTTCTTTTAGCCAGGCAACAGTCTACAGGTAATAGACAGTAGCTGTGAGTTTTTGCCAATAGAAGTCAAGATGTTTTCCAGTATTGGTATTGCTGCATTATCTCTGCATATCACTCATATTCATCACTACTTCGAGATTATTGCTACTGCACCATGCCATTTAGTATATTTATAAGGAAACATTGAGTCATACATGTTTTTAAATTTTTGTAAATATTTCAATACAATTGGCTTCTTTTAATCTTAGTAATATGAATGCCTTTAAAAAAAATACATTTGCCAGGCAGTGGTGGCACACGCCTTTAATCCCAGCACTCGGGAGGCAGAGCCAGGCGGATCTCTTGTTAGTTCAAGGCTGGCCTGGTCTACAGAGCAAGATCCAGGACAGGCACCAAAACTACACAGAGAAACCCTGTCTTGAAAAACCAAAAAAAAAGAAAACAAAAAAAGATACATTTATTGTTCCACAGAAGTACATGTCTTCATCGGACAACCAAGAGATCATATGCACACACACACACACACACACACAGGGTTTTTTAGGAAAATCAAGTGAGGGGGTAGAGCGCTTTCCTAGTAAGCACAAGGCCCTGGGTTCAGTCCTCAGCTCCGGAGTGGGGGAGGGGGGGAGGAAAATCAAGTGAAAAAGTAAAGAATATAGGTGCTAACACTGGATAAAGACAGTAAATATATTTATAATCTGTATTTTTTTTTTTTTTGCAGAACTTCTAACATAAAACTAGACAAGATAATGAAAGAATTGGATGAAGAGGTATTTTTTAGTTTACTAAGTACTTTTCCTTGTCTTCCCCCTCTCTTTCACATTGGTTCATTTCTAGAGAAAATTTTATTTGAGATCACAAAACATAACCAAAAAAATTAAGATGAAAATTTTACCTTAGACTCCAGGTTCAAGTATATAGATCATACTTTAGTTTCTTTTGTACAGCTTTATTCTATGACCATTGTTGAAATTTTAGTACATAGATTTCAGTTTTGTGGTTCTTGATGGTTGAAAAGCAAAAAAGAAGCACGAGATCAAAAATAGAAACTGCAACTATGTCAGAAAGAGGCAGATGGAGAAGAAAAATATAAAATATTTAAAAATGATTGATACAGACATGATACCACATGACTAGTAGGGCTTAGAATTGGATTTAGAAGTATTCGTGTTTTACCTACCCGCCGGGTTTTATTAGCAGAGAAACAGTATTTCCTGATAGATATTTATGTACAAATGTATAATGCATTTTTATTCTTAGTTAAGCTTTCTACTGTGTGTGATGACTTTCTTAGTGACAATCTTTATAGTATTTGTCTAATGTATAATTTCCTTTTTTAGATTTAATCTTTGATAAATTTTTTGTTGTTCTGTTTTTCTTCCCTGAGGTAATCATATCTGTTAGTGATGCTTTCCCCTTTAACTTATGGCTTAGGATATAAATGTAGTCATGTAAAGATTTTTTGACTGCATTTACCATTAGCCACAGGTCAGTATGAACTTAGTATTGGTTAGCACTGTATATTTCATTCTGAGTGCTTCAGGAATCAATCCTAAATTCAGATAAACTAGGTTTAAGTTACATGTCTTTCTGAATTCAAGATCGAGAGGAAGATCTTAATTATTAAATTAGCATAGTCCTACTTAAAGAGAGGCAAAGTGAAAGTACTGCTCATTCTTCTTACCACTAAGTATAGCTAAAACTCCTATACATTAAATGTAAAACAGATGTAAAGAGATCCTTTAAGGTGTGAAGAAAGCAGAACAGCTCTTGAGTACTTGATTCCTAAGAACCACAGGGATGTGACGCTGAGTCTGTAACTTGGAGTCCTTGTGCAGCTTGAGTTCAGTCCTCAGGGCCTCATACAGCAGGGACTGTGGCACGTGCCTATAATCCTATATACCTGGGAAATGGAGACTGGAGGGACAAAAGTTCAAGGTCATCTTCAGATACATAGCAAGTTCAGGGCCAGCCTGGAATACATTAGACCCTATCTCAGAAAATAAAATGAATAGTAGGAATACTATGGGTCTCCCCTCCCCCAGCCTCAAAATGTCAAGAGCAGACTTTATAGAACACAACTACATCATTATGTATTCCATCAATACATAGTATTATATTATTTATTTTAGTAGGAATACTATGAGTCTCCCCTCCCCCAGCCTCAAAAGTCAAGAGCAGACTTTCAACTACACCATTAACAGCATCTATTCAACTGGGGCAGAATATACATTCTTTTCAAGTGCCTAAGGACTACATACCAAGACAGATCTTGTCCTCACCCATAAAGTAAACTTAAAAGAATCAGAATGACAGTGTGTCCTGACCAAAATGTAATCAAGCCAGAAAGACAGAAGGAAAACTGAACACATGAAAGTCAAATGATGAAAACAGACACTCTGAAGGGGGATGAAAATAGATTGTAATGTTGATATCTTTAAGCTTTTATGTTTAAAAAAAAAAGTTGAAACTTTTCACCATTGGAAATACTTTCATAATGAAGTAAAAATACAGAATCACAATTTGTGAGATGCAGTTAACACAGTGCCTAAAGGGAAGACTATAGCATACACGTTTATCTTAGAAGAAAAGTCGCTAATGATTAATCTTAACGAAAGCAGTGAAAAGGATAAAAGCTGAGGTCCATGCACTTGGAAATGACAATGAAGAAAATAGATGGAACAAAAGAACTTGTTTGAAAAGATCCACAAATTGGCAAACCTCTAGCAAGACTGACAAAGAGAAAAAAGAGCCATCATCGGGAATGAAATGTGGGAGCTGAGGAATGATGTGGACAGTGCTAAACATGTAATTTAAATGAGTTAAATTATTGTGAAAGACCCAACGTGCCACAAATCACAGTGTGAAATAGGTAATTTCAGTAGCTGTGTATAGCTGTAAGGAAAGTGGAATCCATGATCCCCACAAAAAAAGTGAATCTCAATGACCCAATAAATTCACTAGAGAATTCTGCTAAGTTTAAAGGAAACAATTAATTTATAATACCTCCAAAATAAGAACACTTCCTAATTCATTTTGTTAGATTGGTTACCTTATACCAAATCATAGACTACAGAGAAAACTAGAAAACACTGTCACTTACAAATAGAAGTCCTTAGTAAAATATTAACACAGATCTCAGCAGCACATAAAAAGATAGTATATCTGACTGTAGTTTATTTCAGAGATGTAAGATTCATTTAATAGTTTTAAACCAACCAGCTTAATTCACCATATTAATAGTCTAAAGAAAAACCAACTGATCTCATCAGTTGATGTAGAAAAAAAGCATTGGGCGAAATGCAATCTCCATTCATGGTAAAGATTCACAGAAAACTCAAGTTGATAAATAGTGTGTGTATATATACACACACACACACACACACACACACACACACACACACACACATCCATCCTGTAGTTCACTTCATACCTAATTATAAAAGAGAACATACTTCCCCTAAAGTTTGTTATAGCAAAAACACATCAGTTCTCATCATTATTCAGCCAGTACTAGAAGTTGTAGTCAGGATAATAAATCATATAACCAAAAAAGGATCAGAAAGGAAGAACTAAGCCTGTCTAGATGTTTTATACTGGAGACACAATGGTTTGTTTAGAAAAATCATAACTGTAGTGGTCAAAACTACATGATACTGACAGGAAAGCAGAATGAAGAACAGAAATAAACCCTCACAGTTATGTCCCACTGACCTTCAATAAAGTTGCAAAAGTACTTCAGTCACTGAAGTAAGAGTAATCCTTTAACAAATGACACTGGAGCCATTGTGAGCCAAGATCTGAACCTTAATGTGTCCTACCTTGTGACCACTAATTTAATAGTAGATTTAAACATAAATGTAAAGGTGTAAAGCTTTTAGGAGCTTGGCTTGGTGACTCATGCTTATAATCTTACCACAACCTCCTATGTGCTGAAATTATACATGTGTGCCATCATGCCCAGCTTCAAGTTGGATTTATAGTTAAAAGAGGTGGCTCAGTAGGCAGAGGCTCTTGTATGTAGGCTTGATGACCTGAGTACCACCCCCACATCCTATAAGGTGGCAGGAAGAAATGGATTCCTGAGAGTTGCCCTCTAACCTCCACACACACAGTGAGTTTTAAAGTTAAAATGGCAAAATCTTAGAACTGGAAAAGATAGTTTACTTAGAGATGGGGAAATCTAGGAAAGCGCATAGTAAAGCAGACTTTTCTGATGTCGAGTCTTAAATGTAAAAACAAAGCAACAAAAACCTGCCAGCACTGGTAATCCTGGTGATGGTAGTTCAGACTCAGAAGGTGTGTCTGTCTAGTTCAAGTAGGAGTGTCTTACTTTTTTGTAAGACATGCTTTATCTGTTACTGCAAACCTGTCATTACAGTGTACTACCTAGGACTCAGGACATGGCTGAACATGGCTATTACCTTAGTTCGGGAAAGTGGTGCAGAGACAAGTGAGCCACAGTTTGAGTTAGAGACCATATCTCATATGATACAGAGGAGAAACAACAGAGAAAGTCACCTGACAGCGATTGCTGGCCTCCACACATGTGCATGCACACATAAACTGTGTGCACATATACACGACTGAAAAGAATAGAATATACAACCTGATTTTAAGCAGAAATTGATCATAATTTTTTATAAGTTATACAATATTTTTAAAGAACAAACTATATTAGCTAGTATTGTTTGCGATTGTAACTGTTGTCATTATAATTTTAGGGGAATCAAAGAAGAAATCTAGAATCTGCAGTGTCTCAAATTGAGAAAGAAAAGATGTTGCTACAACATAGAATTAATGAGTACCAAAGAAAAGTGGAACAGGAAAATGAGAAGAGAAGAAATGTAGAAAATGAAGGTAAATTGTTATTTCGAAAAATGTTGGACTATCTAGGCAAACACTGCCACTGAGGTATATAAGTTTTTTAAGCCATTTGATAACAATCATTTTATTTCTGGTTTATTTTATAAATGTACTTATATGTAAGCAATCTGATGTATACATAAGGCTCTTCATATAGGACTGATAAAAATATAATGTGTTCAGTGAAACAAAGATAATTGGACTATCTGTATCATTGAAGAATATACAGCTTAAAAGAAAAACACATCTCCTTATGTCATTAAATCTGTGTGTATTTCTGTAGACATGCATGTGAAAACATGCATATGATATGCTTGGTTCCATCTTTGGATATTGATTCATAGGTTGTCCTAAGAAGGAAGAACTGGTAGTTATTCTGGGAGAAGAGCCAGTTAATGTGGTGGTACATTCCTATATCCCAGCACTCAGGGAGTTAAGACAGGAGAGTCACTTGAGCTCTTGTGTTTGAGAAGAGCCAGCAGGGCATAGTAAATCAAATCTCAAAGTTAAAAAAACAAAAAAAAGCAAAAGGACTTTGTATTATTACACCAATAGATTGGTCCCATGAAGGCCATAAAAGAATTTAGAATATTACAATAACAGAAAGAAAACTGCTTTACTCTGTATTATAAAACTCTGTTCTGGTTGTTACTTTTTGTTTGTTTGTTTTTCAAGACAGGGTTTCTTTGTGTATCCCTGGCTGATGTGGACTAGCTCTGTACACCAGGCTGGCTTCGAACTCACAGAGCTGCCTACCTTTGCCTCCCGAGTGCTGGGATTAAAGGTGTGTGCCACCACTACCTGGCAATGCTCTACTTTGATGGATTTAGACTATAAGAACTTGTAAGATAGAATTTGGTTTGGGGAGTGGGAATGGACCTAATTTCACTGATTGTTGTGGTCTAAGAATAAATTTCTAAGAAATAAACTTCTAAGAATATAAAATGATGTTTTTCTTTTCCTAATGAAAGTATGTAATTTCTACATTTCTTTGCCTTTCTAGTTTCTACACTAAAGGACCAGTTGGAAGACTTACGGAAAGTGAGTCAGAGCTCACAGCTTGCTAACGAGAAGCTGGCACAGTTACAGAAGCAGGTAAGTTCTTCAGTGGGATCCTTTTAAAATTATAGTTAATTAAAAGAAACATGATCATGTTTGGTCAAAATTCTTTCTTTCTTTTTTAATAGTTAGAAGAAGCCAATGACTTACTTAGGACAGAATCAGACACAGCTGTAAGATTAAGGAAGAGTCACACAGAGATGAGCAAGTCAATTAGTCAGCTAGAATCCCTGAACAGAGAATTACAGGAGAGAAACAGGATTTTAGAGAATTCCAAGTCACAAGCAGACAAAGATTACTACCAACTGCAAGCTGTTTTGGAAGCTGAGCGAAGAGACAGAGGGCATGATTCTGAGATGATTGGAGACCTTCAAGGTAATACTTTTTCTCATGTAAAGTATATGTCACATAAAATTTACCATTGTGAGTTTTTGTTTTATTTAATGTTATTGTAATGTGTGTGATGCATGGTAGAGAGCTGTGTGTTGCCATGGGGCACATATGGGTGGGGTGGTCAGAAAAAAACTTGGTAGAGTTAGCTCGTTCTCTCTATCTTTACTTGGTTTCTAGGCATTGAGCTCAGATTGTTAGGCTTACATGGTAAGCCCTTTCCCTACAAAGCCATCTTGTCAGCTCCCATTTTAAGCATTTTTAAGTGTATATTTCAGTGCCATTAAATACATTCAACATTACTGTGCATCTATCCACAAATTTCCAGACCATGTTTGTCATCCCATACTAACTACCTGTTACACAGTAACTCTCACTCCTTCCTCCCTGCAGTGCCCTCTAACCACCATCCTACTGTGCCTGGGAACTTGACACTCCATGTTCCTCATACAAGTGGAATACACAGTTTTTACCCTTCACTTTTTATCTTTAAATTTTGTTTTAAAAATCTGTAAAGTGTATTATTTAGCCACTTTTTTTTTTTTTTTTTTTTTTTTCAAGACAGGGTTTCTCTGTGTAGCTTTGCACCTTTCCTGGAACTCACTTGGTAGCCCAGGCTGGCCTCGAACTCACAGAGATCCGCCTGGCTCTGCCTCCCGAGTGCTGGGATTAAAGGTGTGTGCCACCACCGCCCGGCTTCTTTTTGGTTTTTTGAGACAGAGTTTATATAGACTTGACTGTCCTAGAACTCACCCAATAGACCAAGCTGGCCTTGAACTCACAGAGACCTTCCTGCCTCTTCCTCCTGAGCCCTGGGATTAAAGACGTGCACCACCACCACCACCACCACCACCACCACCACCACCACCACCGGCTAATGTAGCCACTTTTTAATATAAGGCATTTTTAATATCATTGCTCTCATAGAAAATGATTTGTTAAAGGCAGAAGTGGTCTTTCTATAGAGTTGGCATAGTGTCCGTATTTTTGTTGTGCTGTGATCCTTTCACAGATACTTCTATGAAGTAATTTTTATAGCCAAATTTTTGAATATTTGGTTGAAAAAATTGCCTAATTTTTAAGTCTTATTCACAATTCACCTAATCCAGGCAGAGAGGGTTATCACTGCTAAATCTCAGAAATTCCTCAGTTGTGGAAACAGGACCCCTTACAAAAAAAAGAGCCAGGATACTAGGAAAGTTTGAGATCAGAGTTATTCTTTGTGGAACTAAAAACAAATCAAACATAACAGTGAATAATAGGAACCATTTTAGAAGGTAAATACCATTTGATTTGTTTTCCAAAGATGTCTGCCTTTACTTCCGAGATATTTTCCTGATTTTTGTTGCTGTTCAGTAGCAACATCCCATCTACCTACACAAAAGACACACATGAGAATTGCCAGGCCTCTCAGGAAAGACTGGAGGATCAGAAGCAGTATATTTTCACCTTAGTCATGGAAGGGCACATATTTTGGCTCTCATGGGACTTAATTCTGTGGAGAGAGGTCAGGTCAGTTTTTGTGACTACAGAAACGGAAATTAGGAGCTCCCGTTGGCTCACAGCTGAGGGGAGTTGTGCAGTTTCATCTCTCAGGCCAGATATAACTAAGAAAGAAGCCTCTTCATAGTTACTGGGAAAGCTTCATACTTGTTTAAGTCAAGTTTTTCTCAGTACTTTTTTTTGTTTTTCAAGACAGAGTTTCTCTGTGTAACAGTCCCGTTTGGCTGTCCTGGAACTTGCTTTGTAGACCAGGCTGGCCTCAGATTCAGAGATCTGCCTGCCTCTGCCTCTCAAGGGCTGGGGTGAAAAGCCTGCACCACCCCACCCGGCCTCACTGCTTTTTATACAGCCAAATTAACCATGTGAAAATCACATTGCTCAAAGATTGGTTCTATAAATCCTCCCAGTCCTTAAATATATCTTTTGCTTATGACCAAGCTTTGAACCACTTGCTTCCAACATTGAGACCATCATCGTGTTTATTCATTGCTTTTTTTAACAGAATCTTTTAGATATTAGTGAAAGTTAAGAAAATTTATAATATGATTTATTATATGCTTATCCTTTTCATTGCTTATTTTGTTTCATTTTTTACTTATGATGTGATCGTATTTTTAGATTTTCTTTTTTGTTTTGTCTGGCTGGCCTGAGAATGCACAGAGATCTACCTGTCTCTGCTTTTGAGTGTTAAGATATCCCATTCCCGAGCCGGGCGTTGGTGGCGCACGCCTTTAATCCCAGCACTCGGGAGGCAGAGCCAGGCGGATCTCTGTGAGTTCGAGGCCAGCCTGGGCTACCAAGTGAGTTCCAGGAAAGGCGCAAAGCTACACAGAGAAACCCTGTCTCGAAAAACCAAAAAAAAAAAAAAAAGATATCCCATTCTGAATTTGCTGATTTCATCCATCGGTATAATTTAATGTGTTGTGATTTAGATCTAGAAGTTTGATCTGTCTAGTGACTCATGTGTCTCAGGTAGGGCTTGAACAAGAAAACTTAATAATGGTAAGATGTAAGGAAGCACATGAAGTCTGGCTTTTTTATTGGTAGCCCAGTTCTTTATTTTCTTAGACATTTGCAAAACAGTGCCCATCATTATATTCAGAAGGTTGTACAACTGTCTCCTCTAGCTAGTTCCAAAATTTCTTCATTAACTTCTAAACACATTTCATTCATTAAACTGTCTTTCTCTTTTCCACTTCCATCTAGCCACTGGAAGCCACTGATTTCCTTTATCTCTGAATTTACTTGATCTGTATATTTTCTGTAGGCATCATATAATACGTGATTTTTTTTTTTTTGCATGAGGCTTCTTTTGTATACTGTAATATTTTTTAATGTTTGCAACATGTTTTAGTATCTCATTAAAGGCTAAGTCTGTTGTATGTTTGTATTACAGTTTTTATATCCATTATGCTGTTGGTAAAGCTTCAGAGTGTTTTCACCTTTTTGTTAATTGTAAATAACAAGGTTGTGAACATTAATTTACAACTGTTTGCCATCTGTGTTCTTTTGAATGTATATTTAGGTGTGAAATTGCTGGGTCATGTAATTCTGTGCTTAACTTTTGTGAAACTGCTGAACTGTTTTCTACAGTGACTGAACCATTTCATTTTCCCATGTCAAGGAATTGGGATTCTGATTTTTCCATGTTGTTAACGCTAGGTAACTGCCTGAATAGATATGAAGTCATATTACTGAAGTTTTCATTCTTATTTCTTTTTTTTATTTAATGTTTTTTAGAATCTTTATTTTTTAAGATTTATTTATTATGTATATAACATTCTGCCTCCATGTAACCTTGCACGCCAGAAGAGGGCACCAGATCTCATTATAGATGGCTGTGAGCCACCATGTGGGTGCCGGGAATTGAACTCAGGACCTCTGGAAGAGCAGCCAGTGCTCTTAACCTCTGAGCCATTTCTCCAGCTCCTCATTCTTAATGGGTAATGATGTTCAGCATCTGATACCTACTTGTTTCAGCACCATTTGTCTAAGAGGCTAGTGTTTGTGTGTGTGTGTGTGTGTGTGTGTGTGTGTGTGTGTGTGTGTGTGTGAGAGAGAGAGAGAGAGAGAGAGAGAGAGAGAGAGAGAGAGAGAGAGAGAGAGAGAGAGAGAGAAAATGAGAATACATGCTCACATGTGGGGCCAGGTGTCAACATATTTCTCAGTCCCTGTTCCTCTTTAAATGGCTTTGACATTTTTGTTAAATATTGATTGTCTGTAGCTGAAAATATAGTTGAGTACTTGCCTAGTATTCATTCATGAGGCCTTAGATCTAATCCCCAGAACTGGAAAAAAATGAATGAATGAAAAAGAAAGGGGGAAAAATTATCTTAATGAATGGATTTGGCTGGGGAGGTGGCACAGTGGGTAAAGTACCTCTGTGCTAGTGTGAGGACTTGCATTCAGATCCTTAGCACCCATGTAAAAACCAGGTGGGGGAGTGATTATCTGTAACCTTAGTGGTGCAGTGAGCAGAGACAAGCAGAACTCCAGGGGCTCACTGGCCAGCCAATGTGATAGAAATAAAGTTCAGTAAGAGGCCTGTTTTTTTTTTTTTTTTTTTTTTTTGGTTTTTCGAGACAGGGTTTCTCTGTGTAGCTTTGCGCCTTTCCTGGAGCTCACTTGGTAGCCCAGGCTGGCCTCGAACTCAGAGAGATCCGCCTGGCTCTGCCTCCCGAGTGCTGAGATTAAAGGAGTGCGCCACCAATGCCCGGCCAAGAGGCCTGTTTTAAAAAATGAGGTAGAGAAGCAATTGAGGAAAATACCTGCTGTCAGCTTTTATGACCTCTACTCTCACCTGTACACAGGTGTGTACTTGGTTTCCCCCCCCCCCTCACTCCCACACACACACACACACACACACCCACACACTCTCTCTCTCTCTCTCTCTCTCTCTCTCTCTCTCTCTCTCTCTCTCTCTCTCTCTCTCACCCTGTATGGCTTCATTTCTGTTTTTTCAAGTCTGTTTTGTTGATAAGTATTTCGGCTACATAGTTTGATCACTGTAGTTTTATATCAGGTTTTGAAAATGAGGGGTCGGGGTTGTTTTGTCCAATGCTATTGTTCTTCTTTGCAGTTCCTGTTTAATTAGCTTTTCCATTTCTGCAAAACATACTTTTGGAATTTTAATGGTGCTACAATGTCTTTGTTGATTGTTTTAGATATTGTCATCTCATAGAATTCCAATCTATGGACGCAGTCTATTTCTTTTATTTGTCATTGTTTTGAGGTTTTGTTGTGTTTTGTGTTTCATTTGGTTTTGAGACAAGGTCTGGTTATATTGCTCAAGATAAACTGCTGAGCCCAAACAATCTTGCCTCAATTTACTGATCGGCTGAAATTATAATCATCATCCTCTGCACCTGCGTTAACAATGTATTTTAGTTTTCAGTAAATGAGCCTTGTTCTTCCTTGGTTTAATTTTTTTCTAGGCCAATGGTTCTTAGCCTTTGGTTTGTGACTCCTTTGGGGGTTGAACAACCCTTTCACAGGGATTGCCCAAGACCATCAGAAAGCACAGATATTTACATTATAATTCATAACAGTAGCAAAATTACAGTTATGAAGTAGCAATGAAAATAGTTTTATGGTTGGGGGTCACCACAACATGAGGAACTGTTTAAAGGGTTGCAGCATTAAGAAGGTTGAGAACACTGGGCTAGAGAGATGGTTCAGCACTTGCTGGTCTTGAAAAGGACCTGGGTTACATCACCAGCACCCGTCTGGCACCTTAGAACTATCTCTAACTCTAGTTCCAGTGGACCCAGTTCCCTCTTCTAGCCTCCATGGGCACTGCACACAAGTGGGCTACAACATACATGCAGGCAAAACACCCATTCACATAAAATAGAAATTCAAAACTGAACATTAACAATACCTGGAAGTCCTCCATCACCAACCTCCTCACTCCCAAATAGTCACAATTCTGATTTATAATACCATAGTTTTGCTTGAACCTTTTTCTCATTTCATAGCACGAATTACATCTTTACAAGAGGAGGTGAAGCATCTCAAACATAACCTTGAAAGAGTGGAAGGAGAAAGAAAAGAGGCTCAAGACATGCTTAATCATTCAGAAAAGGTGAGTGACTTGCGGTCCCAGTTATGATATAGTACGGCTGTCACCTGTTATAAGGTGGTTTCATAGCACTCATTTGTAGTGTTTGTGTTTTATTGTGTGGTTGGTTTCTTAGTATATGGGAATGTATGTGTGATGTACTTTGCATCTTGTTACCATAGTCTTGTTCGTACTCTAAAAAGCTTTGGATGGCCAATGGATAATCACAATACTTTGGTTTGGAAATAACTTTTAATAAGAAAATTGTTCGTAGGGTTGGAAAGATAACTCATCAGTTAAGAGCACTGGCTGCTCTTCCAGAGGACCCATGTTCAATTCCCAGCACCCACATGGCAGCTTGCAACCACATGTAACTCCAGTTCCAGGGATCCGATACCCTCATTCAGACATACATGCAGGGAAAACACCAATGCACATTAAAAAAGAATGAAATTGTTCCTAGTTTCTTTGTATATGGGTAAGAGGAAGATATTAATCCTTGCTATGTTAAATCATATGAAGAGAGAAAATAAAGGACTGGACCTTAACAGACCACGCATGCTTATACCATGTTGTTAGTTTAAAAATAAAATAAGAAAGACCAAAGTAATTGGCTGCTTGTGCACCACCATGTCTCCCCCCCCCCCCCCCCCCCGTAAGATCATGCTTCCTGGCTCGTGTGGAATCAGGACAACTTATGGGGGAGGGGTCAGTTCTTTCCTTTTACTATATAGGTTCCAGGGATCTATATAGGGTCATCAGGCTTAGTGGCTAGTATCTTTATCCAGCAGGGTCAATCCTGCTGGCCCCTGCACTTATTTAGAATTTTTATCAAAATTTCACTGCTCAGTACTTTGCTGAGGCAAGGATCAAACAATCTGTTTGTAGGTCTTACTTTCACTGTTTCCCTCAGAAATGATTTTTTAAATTTTATTTATTTAATTTTTGGTTGTTTTTTTTCCCCCCTGAGACAGGGTTTCTCTGTATTGTTTCGGTGCCTGTTGTGGATCTCACTCTGTAAACCAGGCTGGCCTTGAACTCAGAGATCCACCTGGCTCTGCCTCTAGAGTGCTGGGATTAAAGGCGTGCCCCACCACCTCCTGGCCCTCAGAAATGATTTTAAAAGCCACTGCTTTGGTGTATTCTATCCCAGAGGGGACTTTTTTTTTTTAATTCACTCATATTACATCCCCAACCACA
>CABHPR010154189.1:52574-67445 GCA_902168415.1 Peromyscus melanophrys
CCCCCCCCCCCCCCCCCATCTTGCCTCTCTCCCAGATCTACTCATCCTCTGTTTCCCTTCAGAAAAGAGCAGGCCTCCCAGGGATATCAACTGAACACGGCATAACAAACTACAGTAAGACTAGGCACATTTTTAAAACTTTTCTTAAGGCAAAAATTGAACAACAAAGGGAAAGATTGTTGCATTCATTTGTGACTCTAGTGTAAAACCATCCTGAACATAAGCAGCAGTACAGGGACCTCTGCATCAGCTCTGGTGAATGCTTCCGATGGGGAGGGATGGCAGAGAGAGGGGGATTAGTAAAGTGTTTATCTCCTGTGAAATGCTGAGGAATGTAAGATTTAATTGTGTGCCTCTTGAATAGTTTATTATAGTCCATGGCTCTCATTCTAATTTTTCAGGAAAAGAATAATTTAGAAATAGATTTGAACTATAAGCTCAAGTCTTTACAACAGAGGTTAGAACAAGAAGTAAATGAACACAAAGTAACTAAAGCGCGTTTAACTGACAAGCACCAGTCTATAGAAGAGGCAAAGTCTGTTGCCATGTGTGGTAAGTATCACATGAATATTTTCTATAATTAGTTTTAAATGATGCTTATACAGTTTTTGATCAAAACTTCACTTCTATGGTAGAGAGTGTAAATAAGCATTGTTATCTAAGAATAGAATATCTTTTATTATAGTGTCCCTTTTTATCACAGTTTTACCTTCTATGGTTTCCTTATTTTACCTACCATATCTTCACTATGAAAGTTAGTGAAATCATACTAGGCATGCTGACCACCTACCTGAAATCTCAGCACTTGAGAGGCTAAGGCAGGGCAATTTTAAGTTTAGGGCTTGGGTCTAAAACAAAACAAAGTTAGTGGATGTTGTGGGATATTACTTTAACTAGGCAAAGATGTGTTGTTTGTTTAATTATGTAAAGGTTTGTTACTTTTGTTTATGCTGCATTTGCTATTTTACCTTGCCTGCCTAAGGCACCTGATTGGTCTAATAAAAAGCTGAATGGCCAGTAGCTAGTCGGAGGAGGGATAGGTGGGGTTGGCAGGCAAAGAGAATAAATAGGAGAAAGAATCTAAGCTTGGGAGAGAACAAGAGAATAGGAGAGAATGAGGCAGAAAGAAAGGGAGGCAGGCAGCCAACCAATCAGACATGGAGTAAGACATACAGAATGAAAGAGAGGTTAAAAAGCCCCAAGGCAAACATAGAAGAGAAACAGGTTGAATATAAGTTATAAGAGCTAGCAAGAAACAAGCATAAGATAGGCCAAGCATTGATAACTAATAAGTCTCCATGTGGTGATTTGAGAGCTGGTTGGTGGCCCAAAAGAAAACCTGCTACAAGTGGACTCTTTTCTTCCAGTTTTTTAAGCTATCCCTTGATTTTTCTTCATAATTCATTCTGGACTTCATTGTTACTTGTGGGGGTCCCTAAACCTAAGTCCCTGTTCAGGGTACCATCTATGGGAGGCCATCTCCCACCTTTTACAGGGTTCCTATAAGGAGGAGAGAGGAATAAGAAAATACTAGATAGAAAGATAGCTGAGAGGAGACAGACAGAAACACAGGATAGGTTCAGGAGGACCTGGGTCAATACCCAGCGTCCCAGAACTTTATTCAAAAGGGCTTTTTTTAGCAATGCCAAAGGTTGAGGCAAAAGACCATCCCCTTGCTAGACACAGCCAAGTATAGACCCTTCAAACACCTGGTTCCCAGGTGTGTGGTCCAGTCATCCTCTTATGCAGCCCTGCTGGTAAAGCAAGCTCAGATCTTACTAGGAAACCTCTGTGGGCTCCCACAGTTACTGAGCTACTCTTTTTGCCTCAATTTCTTTTATTCCTTTGTATTTACTTTGTTGTATAGCTTCCAGTCGCAATCCTAGTTTAGACCAACCAGTTGCCTCATTGTATTATTGCTTCAAATGTATCTAAGATCAATGTTAGTCAGTTGTATTGTCTCCAGCTACAGTTTTAATTTATGTTCTCAAAAGATTGCTCTTGTTATCTGGAGAATGCTTTGAAAAAAAAAACAGAACAATGGAAGTAGGAAGGATGAATTAAGAGTTAGAGGAGGTAAGCAGAAAGGAAAGAAGCAGGAGCACGAAGGACAAACATGGGATGGAAGGAGGACAGACAGGAAGCAAGAGCAGCTGAGTGGATGGGTGTACCCTAGACAGAGATTGGTGTAAGTACAGCATAAGTGATTTGGGGAGTGGAGAGGAGGGTGAAACTATTTAGTATGTTGAAGTTTGGGGGCTAGGGATGTGGTTCATTGGCAGAACACAGGCTAAGCCTACTTGAGGTCCTGAGTTCAAACCTTAGCACATCCCCAAAAACAACAACTTTGATAATTTCATCAGATATCTAGATGGATACATTAACTACTCGATTGGTATGTAAGTCTGGAACTCAAGGGTAGGTATGTGGAGTCCAAATATAAGTGAAGTGGATTTCTGTTAGATTGGAGAGAAGGGAACTAGGAAGTAATGATTATGTTAGTGCTGCTGTATTTATAAGGTTGGGAAAAATGAACTTCCACTCTATTTGTCACCTCAAAGGCAAGCGCCAAGAATAGCAAAAAGACTTTCCTAGTTATGCAACTCTCCACTGGCAGGACTATGGAAAAGTTAAATTTTTCAGAACTTGATTTACCAAATCCCAGAATAAGGCACCCTGGTAAACACTAGACTCTTGTGATAATAATTGAAAGAGGTGTTCTGCAACCATGGAGTCTTGTCATTGAGGTGCAGAATTCCTGTCCTAAGAGCCTCTGAAATGTTTCCAGACCAGTGCAGGAAAAGGATTAACTGCAGTCATGTTTTTCTCTTCTTTACCTTCATTTCACTCATTATTATCCTTTCCAATTACACTCTTCATCTTCAAGTCTAGATGGTATTGAACTGTCTCTTCTCCTTTGGACAAGGGCTAAATTGAGACTTTTTAAAAATTATTATTATATTTTATAATATTTTTCTTCAGAGATTCTTATCATATAAATTAAAATGCCCTTAGAACTTTTATAATTAATACCTATTACAGTTCCAGGATAAAATCAGTAAAGATTTTAAAGGTCAATTTCCAGACCATTTAAAGTGAAAAATATTAAGGTGCTTTTTAAATGTATGTTTGTAACTTTTTTCTCTTGCAGAAATGGAAAAAAAGCTGAAGGAAGAGAGAGAAGCTCGAGAAAGGGCTGAAAATAGAGTTGTTGAGACTGAGAAACAGTGCTCTATGCTAGATGTTGATCTGAAACAATCTCAACAGAAGCTAGAACATATGACTGAAAATAAAGAAAGAATGGAAGATGAAGTAAGACACAGTACTAATTTTATCCATCTTTTAAAAGAGAAACTAGGTTGTGACTTGAACTCTTACTGTATTTGAAACAGAAGATTTGAATAAAGTATGTGTTCACTGCTATACTGTCATCCCAGAACTTAGAATTTTCATTTTAAATAGCTATTATTCATTCCATAGGAGCTGTTCCATTGTATATCACAGCAGAGCATGCAGCTAATCAAAATGTCTTAGTTCCTCCTAGAAGAAGCTATTTCCTTAAAAAAGACTATTGAAAAGTATCTATGCTATCTCGAAAAGCATTAAATTAAAAACAATTAACTTCTGCTTGGAGTGGCTTGTATTGATAGAAAACATGTAGTACATAGTTATAATACTATTGATCAAAAGACAAAAGAAGCGCTGGGCGGTGGTGGCGCACGCCTTTAATCCCAGCACTCGGGAGGCAGAGCCAGGCAGATCTCTGTGAGTTCGAGGCCAGCCTGGGCTACAGAGCAAGATCCAGGATAGGCACCAAAACTACACAGAGAAACCCTGCCTTGAAAAACCAAAAAAAAAAAAAAAAAAAAGACAAAAGACTATTATATGTTGGTGGTTACTATATGTGTTTTAAACATTATACGTAAGTAGCTTCCAAGACTGGACTTGCTGAAGGCAGCATTGGAGTCCAGATTGTATACTTGGTAAGAAGGTAAGGTAGGTGAGTCATGGGAAAAAGGAAGTGAAGTCAGAGAAGACAGACACATGGAGCTGTCATGGGAGACTCTTTGGGCTCTAAATTAACCATCATTCTTTTAAAACTTACAGAGATGCTATTGGTGAAAACATTTTTTTTAAGGCAAATTAAATCTGTTTTGTTACATAGAATAGTAATTAAACCAGCGAGCAGGCTAACTATGTATTGAAAATTTGGAACATGGAGCTGGAGATGGCTCAGATGTTAAGGATATCACTGCTCTTCAAGGGAACCTGGGTTTAATTCCCAGCACCCACATGGCAGCTCACAATCATCTGTAACTCCAGTTCCAGGAGATCCTGTACCCTTTTCTGGCCTCTGCAGGCACCAGGCACATACATGATACACAGATGTAACAAGTAGACTAAGCACCATACACATAAAATATTTAAAAAGTATTTTAATTAAAAGACTTCTCAAAATTGGGGTTATTAAGTTGAATAAGTTATGTATGATTTGTATACTTTTAGGGAACAGACAACTTAGTAAGACCAATCATAATTACATGCACAACATACTTGTGACTCTATGAAAATTAAGTGAAACCTTGCTAAGGCTGTGGCATTTGGGAACTGAAGAATAAACATAGTTTAAGATTATTCATTGAGTCTGAACATGCTGTAGTGTCTAACCATCCAGGGAAGGGACAGATAAGCAGGGGTGCATGTACAAGATGGAGGTGAAGGAATATGTGCTGTTTGATGATCTCTGTGATAATCACCTTACAGGCAGCAGATAACGAACAGGTTGTAAACTGCTGCAAGAATTTTGAGTTCATTGGTTCCTACACTAATAAATATTTAGTATTAACTATTTTATTTTCTGAGTTTTAAGATCATATAAAATAGAATACATAAACATTTGTGGATGAACAGGTGCTTACCTATAAAATACTTATTTGGAATGTCCCCTCAGACATGACTTTTATCATTTTCCAGAATTTCCAGACTAGTTGAAATTAAGGTTTTCTTTTTCCCACAGATTTCATATCTAAAATTTAGATACTGTTTTGACTTAGTAGTAAATATGCAGTAATAGACACAAGGAAAACTAGAATAGTGCAAGGGATAATAATGTTCTGGAGGTTTGATTAGTATACTTTCAATTATTTAATAACCTACTAAAATGATTAAGATGCCAATCATTTTTCTCATTCATAGGTTAAGAATCTCACCCTGCAGCTGGAACAGGAATCAAATAAACGGCTCTTGTTACAGAATGAATTGAAGACTCAAGCATTTGAAGCAGACAATTTAAAAGGTTTAGAAAAACAGATGAAACAGGAAATAAATACTTTATTGGAAGCAAAAAGATTGTTAGAATTTGAGTTCGCTCAGCTTACAAAGTAAGTTTTGAAAGTAGTTTTTAGTGTTTTTCATTGGCCTATAAATACTTGATATTTTGTGTGTTCAGATCTCAAAATTTGTGAAAAAGATCAAATTTTATTTATTTATTTGTTTGTTTGTTTGTTTTGTGATAAAAGAATTTACTTGCAAAGAAGGTTTGCAAGGAAGTTCAGGCTTTGGAAGGACAGGCTTATTAGGTTAAAATTACAGGTATTTAAAGAAGAAACATAGATTAGTAAGGCTGCTGGCTTTACAGTCAGTCTATTCATGGTGGAATACCAGCTTTCTAATGATTTTCATATCTATACATATCATCATATCTCTCCAGATTAGCATATAAAAATGAAGGCTGCCATACTTGATAGGAAGTATTCCAGATGGCTTTAGTTTAGAGATTACAGTTGACATAGTCTTGGGGTGGGGTGGGTTGTTTCTTTGGTTCTTCTCAGAGTTGCAGTCTTTTATTTTCCTATTACTGCTGAGATGCCATGGGCCTGCTTACCTGAGATGAAGACAAAGCCAGGGTGCCATGGGCCTGCTTTGAAAACATAATAGGAAAGATGGGTATTTCTTACACCAAGTTGTGATTTTATTTCCTCCAAGTGTATGTTATCATACTTTTAAGCCTGTTTTGTTGTTTTTTGGTTTTGGAGTCCCGTCCCACCCCCCCACCCCCAAGAGGCAGGGTTTCTCTGTGTAGCCCTGGTTATCCTGGAACTCGATCTGTAGACCAAGCCGGCCTTGAATTCAGAGAATTGCCTACCTCTGCCTCTGGGATTAAAGGTGTGAGCCACTACTGCCATCATTAAGTCTGCTTTATTGAGATAAGTTTTCAGTTTTTATTAGGTTGGATTTATATTGGCAAATTTCTTTTCTTCATTTAGAAGCCCCGTTTTTACCAGTTAATGTACATGCCACTGATAAAAAGAATTTCTATAAGAAAAATACTTCAGCATCATGTTACTTTTCTAGCTTATCTGGTGAGGCCATAGTGCCTGGCTCCATCTTGAACTTTACAAAATGATGCCATGCAAAGCACAGGCCCCTTCGCAATGAAAGCTTTCTTCAGAGCACATTAACTCCGGATCTCTCCAAACCATAAAAATGAAACTGACACATTTTTTTCCCCAAGCAACTCTCAATACTCAGTAGATGTTTATCATGTACTTTCTATCAACTAAACTACAAAGCAATTTCTATCTAATATTAAAGCCTAACAGCCTGGGATAAAATTAGCAATCCTTAAAAATCTTGGTCTTTGAGTTCCATTGTGTTCCTCTGTATTTGAGTCTGTTTCTTTCTTAAGAGTATCCTTTTTCCTGTGAGGTGTGTTCTTTGTGTGTGATACATATTTTGTCTTTCTCCTTACCAGATATTGCGCTTCCTTACCTTTTATATCCCTACGTAATTATTTTTATACCCCTTCCTGTATTAATTACCAAAACATGTTACACTTTATTTTTTACTTTAAATTATTTATGATCTCTGCTTTTAATTGTTTACTACACAAAACATTCAAATTACATTCCTGTGACTTTTTCTGCCTGTAAAGTGTATTTCTGCCTTTCTTCCACAAATATTTATAGCGAAAAAGCAAACCAGAGCAGTGTCAGTTTCATTTTATGGTTTGGAGAGATCCGGAATTAATGTGCTCTGAAGAAAGCTTTCATTACAAAGGGGCCTGTGCTTTGCATGGCATCATTTTATAAGGTGCAAGATGGAGCCAGGCAGTGTGGCCTCACTAGATGACCTAGGAAAGTAACATGGTGCTGAAATATGTTTTTTACAGAAGTTATTTTATCAAACTTTTAGCTACTTAAATGAAACGTATCATAAATATGAAAAATTGATTGCTGCTTTTTTTTTTTTTTTATCTAAAGGCAATACAGAGGAAATGAAGGGCAAATGCGGGAGTTACAAGATCAACTTGAAGCTGAGCAGTATTTCTCTGTAAGTGAAAATCATTTTTAGTATAGAGGCTCTAAAAACTTACTTAAACAAGAAACTTGAGTTTTGTTTGTTTGTTTTTTGACTTTTTTGGTTTTTTCAAGACAGGGTTTCTCTGTGTATCCCTGACTGTCCTAGAACTCGATCTGTAGACCAGGCAGGCCTAGAACTCACAGAGATCTGTTTGCCTCTGCCTCCCAAGTGCTGGGATTAAAGGAATGTGTCACCATTGCCCAGCTTGAAATTTAAAAGATTTTTTTTCTGCAAATTGTATTTCTTTTCAAGGTTTGTGGTCTATATAAATTGTGGAGGGGAAAAAAAAGACAATTGTGCAATTTTTCAGCAATTAATTGCCATCAAATTACAGCTGTAAATAAAACTTTTGAGAGTTGGACATGGTGGTGCAGGCATTTAATCACAGTGCTTTGGAAGCAGAGGCAGGTGAATCCAGGCTAACTAGGGCTACAAAGTGTAAGACCTTGTCTCAAACAAAGACTTGGTTGCTGGGCATGGAAATACATGCCTAATGCCCAGCACTTGAAGACTAAATTAGGGTGGGGTGGGGGTCCTTGAGTTCCAGTCCAGCCTGAGTTACATGGGGAATTATAGCCCAGTCTAAGCTCTTCATACCTATCAAAAAAAGTAAAACAAAATTTAAAAAAAGTCTTTGTTAGAGGCTTTGCTTGCCTATAAGCACTATTTCATATGTGTGCTCATGAGCATATTTAGGTTGTAGAAATAACTAATGTTTAATATCTTTCCTATTTAGCTCAGTCTATAGTTTTATATGAATTTGTTTGGCTTTGAAGCTTTTGAATTTGGTGGGAAAGTTCCTTGGTTGCAGAGCTTGTGTTCTGCCATTTCATTTCAATTTAACATTTATCAATTTGTGCCCCCTAATACGATCTATCCTGCAAACTTTTCCAAGTACTTAAATGCATGGATTTAACTTGTTTTTGTTGTTGTTTGTTTGTTTGTGGGGGTATTTGGTTTTTTTGTTTTTGTTTTTTTCAAGACAGGGTTTCTCTGTGTAGCTCTGGCTGTCTGCTTGCACTCTGTCTTCTGAGTACTAGGATTAAAGGCATGTGCCACCACCACTTGTTTGATTTTTTTCTTGTTTTGTTTGTTTGTTTTTGCTATTTTGAGACAAGGTTTCTTTGTGTAACAGCCCTAGCTGTCCTGGAACTCAACTCTGTAGACCAGGCTGACCTCGAACTCACAGAGATCCGCCTGCCTCTGTCTCTCAAGTACTGGGATTAAAGACGTATGCCATCAACGTCTGGCTGTTTGTTTGTTTTTAATGGTTTATTTTTATTTTATGTGCATTGGTATTTTGCTTGCATATATGTTTGTGTGAAGATGTTGAATCCCCTGGAGCTGGAATTACAGATAGTTGTGAGCTATTTAAATTATCTTAAAAGTTAAAACAAGTTAAATTGGGGGTGTAGAAATGGTTCAGCAGTTTAAGAGCAGTCTGCTCTTCCAAAGGACCCAGTTCAATTCCCAGCATCCACATGGTGGCTCACAACTATCTGTAACTCCAGCTCCAGAGGATCTGACACCCTCACACAGACAGGCATGCAGGCAAAACACCAATGCACATGAAATGAAAAATAGCTGAATTATTTATAACTCAACGTAAACACTTCATTTTTTGCACTTGTTTTTACAGACACTTTATAAAACCCAGGTAAAGGAACTTAAAGAAGAAATTGAAGAAAAAAACAGAGAAAATTTAAGGAAAATACAGGAGCTGCAAAGTGAAAAGTATGTCCATTTTGCTTTGGAACAGAACAGGAATCTGTACTTCAGAATGGCATTTATAAATTTAAGTTGAAAGATAGAGGGTGGGGTTGCCATCATTCTGATGGGGCTAATTTATCTGGCTAATTGATAGCAAATCAGACTAGTCTACCTTAAGATTCTAATTTGAGAGCATCTGGCTTTCTCTTCTGGCCACCATAAGCTCCAGGCAACACATGGTACACTTACATACATGCAGGCAAAACACTCATATACATAAAATAAAAATAAATAATGTTTAAAAAAATAAAAAAGAAAAGAGATAGTAGTGGTCATGGTTAGGGATAATTCTTCCTACCTACAAAAAGTAATGAAGTATACACATGACCAAGATGGCTTATCTAAGAGAGGGTCTTTGGGACAGACACAAAAATGAAAGTAACGTAGTCCCAGTGTCAGTGTCAGTTCTGAAAAGTTAGCTTTTTGAGACAGAATCTCTTGTGCCCAAGGCTGGCCTTAATCAGTCCTTCTGCCTCCACCTTGTATTTTAAAAACAAGCGGAAGGAGTCACACCATACAAAGGGCCATGTGGGAGGTTTATTGAGGGGAGGGGAGAGAAGGGGGACGAGAATGAAGAAAGAGAAAGAGAGAGGTGAGAGGTGTACAAGGTCCGCCTTTTATAAGGAAACATAGCAGATGCACACAGGGTGCTCTTAGTGGCTGCAGCTGAGGTATATCCTGTCAGGACCCTAAGGGCAGGTCAGTACAGATGTCTGAATGTTAACACACCTCCCAAATGATAGAATTCTAGACATGACCACCATACTCAGACAATTCTGAAAAACTTCAAAGTGTGCTTTCTAATATTTCCAGATAGTTTACAGTGGTTTAAATCTGTATGTTTTCATAATCTCATTGAGTTACTCACAGATAATTTAGTTTAGCCCCTCAGTTTACAAAGAATGTGTAAGGAACTTGCCCAGAGTTCCTACCAGTAGAAATAGGGATGACTAGTGATGTGCATAAGTGTCTTGAATCTGACCTCATGGTCAAACAGTAGCTTTTTAACTTTGCCTCACTGTCTTACATTCCAGACCCACAGCAAAGTCTTTTATTTTTTGTAAAAGTAAATGGCTTAACAAATTAAAGTCATTACTTTCATAAAAATTTTGTGGCGGATTTAGTTTACTTTAAGAAGTAAAGTCCTTGGTTCTGTCATTTAGAGGAAATTGTGTGGAATTATGTGCATGCTTTTGGTCTATTGTTGTTTCCAGAGAGAATCTCACTGTGTAGTCCAGGCCAGTCTTGAATTCTCAGTCTCTCTGCCTCAAGATTTCAGTTGTTAGAATTACAGATGTAGGCCGGGCGATCTGCACACTTAATCTCAGCACTTGGGAGGCAGAAGCAGGTGGATCTTCAAGTTGAGACCAGTCTGGTCCACAGAGTGAGTTCCAGGACAGCCAGGGCTACACAGACAAACCCTGTCTTGAAAAAACAAAACAAAAAACTACAGATGTAGGCTACCATGTCTAGCAAGATAATTATTGTCATTTATGTGATCAAGTAAGGAAAATGAACTGAATTTTTTATTATTCATTTCACTTAAAACTGTTGCAGAGAAACTCTTTCTACTCAGTTGGATCTAGCAGAAACAAAAGCTGAGTCTGAGCAATTGGCTCGAGGTATTCTGGAAGAACAGTATTTTGAGTTGACTCAAGAAAGCAAGAAAGCTGCTTCAAGAAATAGGCAAGAAATTACAGATAAAGATCACACTGTTAGTAGGGTAAGTGATAGGTGATTATCTGGCTGAAATTGATTGAAGTCAAAATAGGTAACATTTTAAAGTATCGGGATGTATGTGTATGCATATTTACTTACGCCTCTTATGTAGAGTGACCTTTCTGCACTTGTGTTTATTTTGTCTAAAACAGTTGATAATAGTGGGAAATCTGTTTCAGTACACTGGGCTTTTTTTCTTACTGTAGATCTCTGTTATACTTTATGTGAAGAAATGCTTATCCTAAACTCATTTTTTATTCTCTTACTATGTTAAGAGTGATTATATGAACTAGATTTCTTTGAAATTTGAGTAACTATCCTGGGGTAAGAAACTCATTGTTGATAGTCCATTGTGATCAAAACCAGTTCTACAGATTCCCTGTTCTTAAGGTTCATACTGTAGTCTGTATAGTAATTTGGGATAAGTGGGAGTTACAGACACTTTTCTTAGTAAGTTAAGACGTACTGTGGTGTATTATGCCTGGGTTCAAATCTGAGGCTTAGAGAATTAAGACAATCTGCCAAGATCACATAACTTCTCCGAGGCAAAGGACCTGAGTTTGAATCTCTTAACACCCATATAAAAACGTGGACATGGCTACCCTTGTCTATAATCACAGTATTGAGAGTAGAGACAAGCAGATCCTGAGAGCTTCTGAGAGCTTCCTGACTAGCCAGACTAGCCAAACTAGTGAGTTTCCTGCTCAATAAGAGACCCTACCTCACTGCCTTAAGGAGATATAGAAGAAGATATCCCATACCCTGCTCTGCATTTTGTATGCATGTGCTCCAGCACATACACACAATCACAATCTCACAATCTCACACGCACACACACTAAGCCAAGCACGGTAGCGTATGGTTTATAATCCCAGCACTTAGTGACTGATCATTAGGCCTAAGACCAGCTTTAGCTACATAGCTCCAGACCAAGCTGGACTACACTACTAGATCTTGTGTCTCAGTCTTCTCCCCACTTCCTCCTCACCCAGCCAAGTGAGGGCAGAGATAATGCTCCTTCTGTGCAATTGTTATTACAGTTAAAGGGAAACAATGTACGTGGAAATCAATACTGAACATAATGTTTTCATCTGAGACACAGGAGGATGATTCCCCCAGGGTCACATAGGTTAATCGCAGAACTAGGAGTAAGTTCAAATTTCCTAGTCTTCTATCTAGTTCTCTTTATAATACACTTTTTTACTTTATTGTGTTTAATATATATAAACACATACCTACACACACATGTGTATACCCATAGCGTTTTTGGAAGGTAATTGTTCCTAAAACATAACTTAATTAAGTATTCGCTTTTTTTTCTTTTTCAAAACAGAGTTTCTCTGTGTTGCTCTGGCTATCCTGAAACTCACTCTATAGACCAGGCTGGTATTGAACTCAGAAATCTGATATTCTCTGCCTCCTGCATGCTGGGATTAAAAGGTGTGCACCACCATGCCTGGCTCATTCACATATTTTAAGCAATTTTCACATAGTTAAGCAATGTTTGACTTACTTTACCTACAGAAATATTAAGTATTAAAGATTTTTAGCTTTAAGTGTGAAAACAAAGAATCTATAGCTTAACCTTTGTTTGCTTTGTTTAGCTTGAAGAAACAAACACCACGCTAACCAAAGATATTGAAATACTAAGAAAAGAAAATGAAGAGCTAAATGAAAGGATGAAGACAGCAGAGGAAGGTATTTAGAGCTTCCTTAACAAATAACAGTTTGTGGCTGAAGAGAAGGCTCAGCAATTATGAGCCCTTGCTACACTTGTAGAAGACCCTGGTTCAATTCCCAGCACCCATGTGGTGGCTCACAGTCTTCTGTAACTCGCGCTTCCAGGGATCCACACCTTCTTATGGTGTCTGAGGGCACCAGGCATACACTTGGGACACATGTGCAGGCAGAACATTCATACACATAAAAATAAATCTTTTTATATAAGTTTGTGATAATTAACTTAAAAAAAAAACTTCTAAAATCTATAATATGAGGGCTGGAGAGATAGCTCATCCATTAAGAGAGCTTGCTGTTCTTATAGAAGACCCAACTCTGGTTCCCAGCACCCGCATTGGGCAGCTCACAACCCCCTTGTAACACCAACTCCAGGGAATCGGATGCCCTCTTCTGGCCTCTCTGATTGCCTCCAAATGCTCCATACTAGAGTGCATGTGTACACACACCTTTTTAAAAAGAGAAAGACATCTTTAATTCCTGCAGTCAGGAGGCAGAGGCAGACTGGCTGGAGACCGTGTCAGAAAATAAAAATGTAAAGCTAATTCTGAGATTAATCTTTAGTTAGGTTTTACATTGGGTTTTTAAATACTTGTTTTCATATACTAACTAACTTATGTAGCCTTAAGAATTATATTAATGAGTTGGACAATGAGCAAATTCATGCAGTTCCAACACCTGCGAGGTGGAGGCAACAGAATTGGGAGTTCAAGGTCATCCTGGGCTACATGTATTTAAAACAAAATCAAGCAGTTACCTTAATGAAATTACTGAAAGGTACTATGTATTAGTGTATAGTGTATAGTAATTTCAATAATTGAGGACATTGTTAGTTTGAAATGCAGATAAAATTACTTAATGCTGTACAATAATGTTTTGCATAATTTATTGGCAGAATATAAGTTGAAGAAGGAGGAAGAAATAAATAATCTTAAGGCTGCTTTTGAAAAGAATATCAGTACTGAACGGACCCTTAAAACACAGGTACTTGGCTATCAGCCCTTCCCATTGGTTTACACTTGAGTATGGTAAAATCAGAAAACTAACAGTTGTTCTTTATGCATGTTTTTACTAAATGAAGGTCGTAGGGTTTAGCTTTTCATTACAGCAAATAACATGAATCCCTGTAAAATAACAGAAGATTTAACATGAGAGGTAAGAAATTAACTTGTCTAGTAATTTTACTAGTAAGTGTATGATTACACAGCTCCATAGTAGAGCAGATGGTTAGTGTGCACGAGGCTCTGACTTCCATCCCAGCACCCCAACCAAGAGAATTTTGTTTTGTTTTGGTGTTTCTGTGTTTTTTGTTTTTGTTTTTTTAGGGTTTTTTTTGTTTTTTGGGGTTTTTTTAGGTTCTTTTGTTTTTTGGTTTTTTGTTGTTGTTGTTGTTTTGCTTTTTGAGATAGAGTTTCTCTGTGTAGCTCTGGCTGTCCTGGAACTCACTCTATAGACTAGGCTGGCCTTGAACTCAGATCCACCTGCCTCTGCCTCCCAAGTGCTGGGATCAAAGGCTAAAGGTGTGCACCACCATCCCCAGGCAAGAAAGGAAAAATGTGGTGTAGTTGTATTGAAAACCTGTTATTGACAGTAGGAAACATGAAGAAAAGGTATAGCAGATCGAAAGCCAGAGAGATAGTTTGAGAATAAGAAACTATAGAAGTGGTGGCTTACCATTTTGTTTTGTATTTGATTATGTATCTAGGTCAGTGTTTGTTTGTTTGATTTTTGTCATTAAAATGTAATATCTTGATATGAAACCCTATCTCAAAAAAAGGTGTGTTGGGGTGTGGGGTTTGTGTGTCTTGGCATTTTACTAAGTTACCAGTAGTTCATAAACTTAAGTGCATTAGTTGTTTTTTTTTTACAGTAATTGTTCTCTCTACTTTAATTTAATTAAATAATTGAGGACAGACAGTTATTTTATTTGTTTGTTTGTTTGTTTGAGATTTATGTATTTATTATGTATACAACATTCTGCCTCCATGTATGCCTGCACGCCAGGAGAGGGCACCAGATCTCATTATAGATGGCTGTGAGCCATCATGTGGTTGCTGGGAATTGAACTCAGGACCTCTGGAAGAACAGCCAGTGTTCTTAACCTCTGAGCCATCTCTCTAGCCCCAGTTATTTTATTTTTAAGTGAAACATGTTAGGTTTATTATTCAATAATCTAAATATGTATTAAATTACTCAGGGGTGCCTCATCCTAAGGGGAACTTTACTATTAACCTACATTTATTTATTTATTTATTTATTTATTTATTTATTTATTTATTTATT
>CABHPR010154189.1:71082-86187 GCA_902168415.1 Peromyscus melanophrys
GAGGGAGGGAGGAAAAATTTCTCAACAAAATAAGGTGAGGGGCTGGAGAGATGTCTCTATGGTTAAGAGTATTTGTTGCTCTTGCAGAAGACATGAGTTTGATTCCTAGCACACATATAGGAGGAGCTCACAATCATCTGTAACCCTAGTACCAGGGCATCCAGCAGGCATGCACATGGTATACACACATACATGGATGCAGGCTAAACATTCATATATATAAATTTAAAAATGGGGAGGTTGTTACCTTGAGCATTGATTTGAAAAAGAACCTGGTTTCTTCAGAGCATCATCTGTGGTAGTTGCCAGGCACTACTAGTAGCATACTCCTCCTATCTCAGATACTTGGAGCAGGCAGGTGTAGCTAGAGTTTTCCTGCCGGGCCCACAGTCAGGACAAATCTCTGTCACCCGCCAGTCCCACAGCCGCTCAGACCCAACCAAGTAAACACAGAGACTTATATTGTTTACAAACTGTATGGCCGTGGCAGGCTTCTTGCTAACTGTCCTTATATCTTAAATTAATCCATTTCTATAAATCTATACCTTGCCACATGGCTTGTGGCTTACCGGCATCTTCACATGCTGTTTGTCATGGTGGCAGCTGGCAGTGTCTCCTCAGCCTTCCACTTCCCAGAATTCTCTCTTCCTTGTCCCACCTATACTTCTTCCTGCCCTGACCACTGGCCAATCAGTGTTTTATTCATTGACCAATAAGCAACATGTTTGACATACAGACCATCCCACAGCAGGCAGGAAACCTGCTTGAACTAAGAAGTTCTGGACCTGGCCAACTGTGTTTCCAAAAGAAAACTCAACCGTAGTATTAAACATCCATGGTGTACAGCATGTTTCATTCACACTTGCAATTTAATTACTCATTTACATTTCAATTTTTAATACTGAAATTACAAGTCTGATTATTTTTATTATCTTGATTTTTTTTTTCAAAAATAGCAATTAGTAGAAGAATGTACACACAGAAATGAACTTCAAATGCAGTTGGCTAGCAAAGAGAGTGATATTGAGCAGTTGCGTGCAAAACTTTTGGACCTTTCGGACTCAACTAGTGTTGCTAGCTTTCCTAGTGCTGATGAGACTGATGGAAACCTTCCAGGTAAGAAGAATTCTGTTCTGTCATCCAGGTTTGCTCAAATGTTATGGAAATATTTTTCATTTCATTATTTTATTCATGACTCTTTAAGAAGGAATTGTTTTTAATAGCCAAGACATGTGATAGTTGTTTACTTAGGTGCATTTTGTAAAATAAAACTAGTCATGAGCAGGTTATTCAAATATACTAAGAGGCTGTGCCTGAGGATGTTTAAAGAAAATAAAATATTTTTTGCTTTTCAAGACAGGGTTTCTCTTTGTAGCCCTGGCTGTTCTGGAACTTGCTCTGTAGAGCAGGCTGCCTCAAACACAAGAGATCTACCTGCCTTTGCTCCACCCCACACCCACACCCTCCATCCCCATCCTGAGCTTAAAGGTGTGCACTACTATACCTGGCTTTAATGTATTTTTATGAGTGCCCACTGCTTTATGTGTTTTGATGCTAATATATGTACATATATTAGCATATAGAAGTTTATCTGTACTTAATAAGCAGAACCATAGCAGCTGTATGCAGAAAGCCCATCCAGCGTTTTAGTGAGAAACCTTCAGTAGTCTTTGTCAAGTTGTAAGTTTGGAGAACTAAAGAAAAGGTGATACTGTGAGAGGACAGAGGGTGAGGAAAAGTCTAACCAAAGAATGAGCAGAAGTAAATGCCTAATGTTTCTTTTTCCCCCTCTTTCCCTTATTAAAGTAAATTAAAACAAATATAAATAAATAAATATACATTCTTGGCTTAATTGGAGTTCAAATGAAGTGAATAGGATACAAATATTAAAATGTGTAGCTGGAGAGGTAGCTCAGTGGTTAAGAGCATTGTTGTTGTTTCAGGGAACCCAGGTTCAGTTCCCAGCACCTACATGGTGGCTCACAACTATCTGTAACTCCAGTTCTAGGGAATCCAACACCCTCACCTGACCTCCACACAGTGTGCATAAACATATATGCAGGCAAAATAAATAAAATAAAACACATAAAAAATAAGATAAATCTAAAAAATTTTAAACATGCGTTTATATATACTATATATATTTGCTGTGCCAACATTCTTAGTTCAGTGTTTTAGATGTGTTTTTTTAATCAGATAATAGAAAATAGATTTTGTTAGTATATTTCCTGAGTAATACATGAGTAAAAAGACACTTTATTAAGTTGGACAAGTAATATATTTCAACAAAATACACTGTTGTTTGTATTTTCATAAAGCTGATAGAATACTTTTGAATTTTTTTGTTGTTGTTGAGGAAAGTGGTACTTCATATAATATCAAAGGACCATGTATAATATCTGCCTTCTTGCATGGGTGTCTTTGCCCTCATGCTTTAGTATATTTGCTTGCCCCAAATCAGATTTCTGTGAGTGTATTTACATACAAGCAGGCAAAACTCACATACATAAAAATATTGTAAATTACTTTCCCTCCTTCATTAGATATTTTGCTCCTCAGTTGAAAATTCATATTTAATTCACCTTGCACTATATGCTTAAAAATAGTTTTTGACAAATAAATAAGATCTTATAAAGTCTTTCAGTATTCATCCTTAATATAAGTTGTATATCATTCACTTGTCTAGAATAGTTCTTGAAGAGGTCTAAAATTTTAATTTTACTTCAGGTTAGTAAATGGGGGCTGGAGAGATAGCTCAACAGTTAAATGCACTGGCTGCTCTTTCAGAAGTTCTGGGTTCAATTCCCAGCAACCATATGGTGGCTCACAACAATCTGTAGCTGGGCGATGATAGCGCACGCCTTTTATCCCAGCACTCAGGAGACAGAGACAGGTGGATCTCTGAGAGTTTGAGGCCAGCCTGGTCTACAGAGCAAGATCCAGGACAGCTAGGACTGTTACACAGAGAAACTCTGTGTCTAAAAACAAACAAACAAAACCTTCTGTAATTGTAATCCTATGAAATCTAATGTGTATGCAGACAAGAACACCCATTACATAAATAAATCTTTAAAAACATTAGTAGATGAATTTATAAAAGGAGAACTTTGAATAGATTGTTATTCAGCGGTTAAAATAATGACTTTTTTTTTAAGTACAGGCTATATTTTTAGTTCAGTGATTTGGCTTTATAAATGGTCATATATACAAAGTGACACTTTTTTCATTTTTTCTCTGAAGCATCATTTAATGTAAAAATCTAACGTATTTTAGCTGTCCAGTCCTTAACCTCTATAATGCTTTTCATGGGTATTTTGTCATCAGTTAGATCAAATTTCTCCTAAATTTCCCAATTCTAAAAATCTTAGAAAAGCATGTTATGTCTCTCACTTAGCACCGAAATTTGTGCCTCTGGTTCTCCAGCAGGTGGTGATCTGGCACACTGTGAATATGGAGACTATAACTAAAACACTGCACAGTGGGTCTCTACCTCTATTAAATTCTATGTAATACAGTACAGTAAACTTTAAAAGATTGAAATTGCCTGTGTTAGCTATTAATTTACATTCAGTTGGGCTCGGTCTGTTATTTGGGTGAGAGTCAGTTGATGTTGCAATACTACAGACTTTTTTTTTTTTTTAAGTTAAAATTGCTTCATAAGCTGGGTAGTGGTCGAGTATGTCTTTAATCTCAGCACTCCAAGGCCAGACTGATCTACAGAGCAAGTTCCAGGACACCCTGTATTGAAACAAAATTACTTTATAAATATATTGTATAAAATCCAAGTTAGTTTTGCACTTCTGTGGCAAATTGTTGATGAAAATCTAGTTTAAATTCTGGCTTCTTTCTAGAGAACCTAACTTCTATGTGTGATGTGCAAAGGTGAATTTATAGCACTTAACTTGCACACTACCACCTAGGTCACAGTTAGCTGTGGCTTTCAGGAACTCTGTTCAGAGCTAGTTAGATACATTTATAAGGAGAGGAGACAGAGAAGCTAGTGTCGTTGCCGTGTTGAGCTTTGCCTTTAATCCAAGCCATCTCACAGAGCGTGCGCGCGCGCGCACGCGTGTGTGTGTGTGTGTGTGTGTGTGTGTGTGTGTGTGTGTGTCTGTCTGTCTGTCTGTCTGTGTGTGTGTGTGTCTGCGCATGCATGTTTAAATCTATAATCCTGATCTTAGTTCTGTTCTCAACCCAAGTGTAGAGAAATCACTAAAGTGGGTAAGGAAGGGTATTTTAGACTATACTGTTTTGTATAAAGGTCAAGATTCAAGGGCTTTTATTTTAGTGAAGAATTACTAGTATTAGACACCTAAACCACACTTTAAAATAAGAGCTTTCAGGGACCTGGAGAGATGACTCAGCCATTAAGAGCACTGACTGATCTTCCAGAGGTCCCGAGTTCGATTCTCAGCAAGCACATGGTGGCTTACAACCATCTATAATGAGATCTGGCTCCCTCTTCTGGCATTCAGGTCTCCATGCAGACAGAATGCTGTATACTTAACAAATAATTTTTTTTTTTTAAATAAGAGCTTCCATATTAGTGGGAAAATTATCTAGTAGTATTTTCTAAGTATTTTCCTTTTCTAAGATAAAAGATTTATGAAGATCAATATATGATGAGCAGCCTTCCCCACATTGTTTAATATGAAACTGTCTGTTTGGTTTTTAAATTGTAATCATTATTTAGAGTTACTTTGGCTAATTTAGAAAAAAGGCAGACTAGCAAAGTAATAGAATATTACTAACTATACGTTTTCTGTGTATCAGAAGCCATAGGCTTTATGAAGAAAACATTAGAGTGTGGTCCCTGCTCTCTCAAAACTTGAAAGGAGAACTGTTTAAGAGAAAAATAATTATTGACAAAATAAATAGTAGTAGTAGTAAAGAAAAGGCCAGGTAGAAATAGAGAAAACTTGAATTTAACTTCCCACAATTTCATTTAATGAACCACAGTTTTCATGAGGGTGATTAAACACAAACAAAAGCTTGGGGATGTTAAATAACTGGTGGAAGTAGCAGCAAAAGGAATATTACACCCAGTAACTTGATACTGTGAGGCTTGTTTGAGAATAAGCTAGCGTTGTATTTTAGAAACATAACCTCAGAAGTTAAGACATACTAGGTTTGAACCCTAGAGCTTTTACAGGTACAGATAGAGGAGGTTTTGAAAAGTCAGTCACCTTTGCTAATCCTTGATGTCATAAATTTTTAAGTGGAGGGTGACAATAGAACTGTATGTAAGAATATGACATCCTGTATTCTAGGACTATGTAAATCTGAAATATGAGCTATCACTTGTAAAGCATTTTGGCAATCAAATGCTCAGTAATGACACCATTGTTATTACTCTTAAGACTGAGCTTTCGGCTTTATGTGAAGAGGGAAAAATAAATGTTCCTACTAGAATTATAATTTCAGCCATAATATAATCAATCACACTATAGCAATGTACTTTAAAATTGGTTAACTTTCTATGTTATGTTTTAAATATAAGATTAATATAGGAAGAACTCGAGTTTTCTTATCTTCAACCTGATACAGCCATCTCTAAAGGAATCGTCTGTATTCCCCAGAGACTTCTAATAAACTTTAGATAGATATATTCATTAACCAGATGTGGTGCTGCACACCCAGTTTCTCAGCACTCAGGAGGCTGAGGCAGGAGGATCTCAAAATCAAGGCCAGTTTGGGATGTACTAAGTTCAAGTAAGCTGTGTAGTGAGACTGTCTCAGCAAGGCAGAAGCTGGCGGTACAATTGCTAGAGCACTGCCCTGAGTGTGAGGCACAGCACCGTGAAAGGAACAGACGTGGAACAGCAGCAGTAGTTGACAGAGGCGGCTTTGGTTATAAGTGGTCAGGAGTTTATGGTGTGAATATTAGCAGTTAACCTACCGAGTTAAATAAGCATAAAAGACATAATACTTCACTAGTTTGAGATGGTTTGGAGTTAGACTTATCTATAGAATTAAGTGCCTCCCAACAAAATTTGAACAATTTTAATGAAATTGTTGAGTGTTTTACTCAAACGTTTATTAGGATATTTTACTGAGAAAACAAATAAAATGCTTGTCTCTTATTCTTTGTATCTAGTTGATTCTGCCTGCATTCCTTATTTATTTATCTTCTGCTCTTGTCTTCCTGTGAGTAATAGGACACCTCAGTACTTTGCCTGCTCTTGTGTCAATCATGGCTCGGAATCGTTCGACTTGCTGCATTTTTTTTTTCTTCTTATTCTTTCTTTTTCTTTTGCTGACTATTTTTTATGAATGTTATATAATATTTAAAATATTGTATATCATATCCATTTAAGCTGTAATCCATTCCAGTCTTGCCTGGCTCTTAAAGACATTGTTACTTTGTACCTTTTCAATTGAGTACTAAATGTTAATTTTATGGGGAAAGTGGCTTGGGATTTTTTTCTGCAGTCTTTGTTTGGCCATTAAAGTTAATTTGTGTGATTGAAGCATGAAAGAACAAATTGCAGCATTTATTCATTTAGCTGTTTTCTAGTGCCTGTTGCTGCATGTTATAGACAACTTGTAGTTTTTCTTTTGTTTTTATAATTTAATTGACTGGTATACCTATTTTATTTTTCTCCTAGAGTCAAGAATTGAAGGTTGGCTTTCTGTACCAAATAGAGGAAATATCAAAAGATATGGCTGGAAGAAACAGGTACCATATACCTAAATGTTTCTCATTGGTATTTTGTTACACATTTTACCATAAAGCATAGAACTTGTGCCAACTGCTCTGATTAATGCAGTGTAAAGTAGACACTTTAGATCAGGTTGGTCTTTTCATTTTCCGTCTCTTTTGTCGTTTCAGTATGTTGTGGTGAGCAGCAAAAAAATCTTGTTCTATAATGATGAGCAAGATAAGGAACAATCCAGTCCATCGATGGTGTTGGACATAGAGTAAGTTGCCTTTGATTTTTATTTATTTTTTATTTTTTTACAAATTTTTACAGTCACTTGACTATTTACTTAGGAGTTATTTTTAGAGTGGCTTGACCTTTTGTGTTTTTTAAACAATTACCTATTTTTCCAAACAAGATGGCCCAGTGAGTAAAATTTGCATTTGCTGGGCAAGACTAACTATCTGAGTTCTGGTCCCCAGAACCCATATAAAAGGTGGATGCAGTAGGGCAAGCTCTAATGCCAGCATACCACTACAAGGAGTTGGGAGGCAGGTAGGAGAATCTCCAGAAGTCCAGCTAGCTTGGCTTAAACAGTAGCAAAGAGACCCTGTCTCAGAAGGTGTAACAGTGAGGACCAACACTCTGCAGTTGTCCCCTGACTCCACATATGCACCATGGCGTGTCTGCACCCACATTGACACAGGTGCAAGTTAAATCGTCTGACCTTAGTAGCATGTGAAAAGGAAAATTTTGTATGCAAGATCTATGTACTTTGAAAAGCAAATTTTTATTTCAAGTATTTAGTGATTTTTGAGGTCCCTGAGCATCTCAAAAAGTAAAATTGGAAGCTCTAGAAGTGCCTCAGAGGTTGAATACTTGGTGCTCTTGCAGAAGATCCAGGTTTGTTTTCCAGCAACCACATGGCAGCTCACAACTAGAGAGAGCTGCAGTTATAGAAGACTCGGACAGCCTCTTCTGGCTTCCACAAGCACCAGGCACACACGGTGCACATACATACATGCAACTAAAACAGTTATACACAGGAAATTAAATCGTTTTTTAAGGTAAGATTGTTTAATCAGCACACTGATACCATCAGTATGCTAAGTAATATAAACAAAAAGCTGTTCTTTTTTTTAGTAATATATTAAAGACTTAATAAGCATAGTTTTTTCCTTTGTGTTCATTCTCATTATCTATATTATCATAGAGGTGTATATATAGTGAGTGTATGTAAAAATAAGTAGGTTCTAAATATAAGAAACAAGACAACTAGCTGAAAAAATTTAAGTGTACAATATAAATTCAAAATGAGGCTTGGTAAGTGCTATTCAAGAGATATATAAAGTTAGATGAAGGACTGTCAGGATGACTCAGTGAGTCAAGGTACTTGCTGCCAAGCCTGATGTCCTAAGTTTGATTTCTGGAATCCACAAAGTGGAAGAAGAGAATAAACTCCAGAAAGTTCTTCTCTAACTTTCACACATACACCATGGCATGTGCACCCACCCCTAAAATGCACAGTACATAAGATATGTTTATGTTAAATATTTTTGGAGCTGGTACCGGTTAGAATATAAACAAAGTTGAGAGAGCTCTGGTAATACTGCCATCTGTTTAAAGCATTAATTATGAATAATGAACTTGAGTGGAATAGTAAAAATCAGAGTGAGTTTAGTTTATAAACCCATGGCCATGTTGTTTTTCAAGTGGATATGCAATCTTAGATTTCTACCAGCAATATATGAGTAATCTGACTTATCTACATTTTCATCAGCATTTGGTGTTTTACATTTAAAGGTTTATTTTTACTCTTTTTAATTATGTGTGTGTAGGTGCCTTTGAAGCCTCTTACGTAGGAGTTAGTGACAATTGTGAATCACCACATGTGTGGGTACTGGGAACCAAACTCTGGTCCTCTGGAAGAGCAGTATACACTCTTAACCAATGAGCCATCTCTCCAGCCCCTATTGTTTCTTTTACAATTCCGAAAGCTATATTGTGACATCATGGGTGTGTGTATATATATGTATATATGTATATATATGTTCCAAATGATTATTGATGTTGAACATCTTTTTTATTTGCTTCTTTGCAACTTGTTCCCAATGAGATTCTTATAATAGGTTTATATCATTTATCTCTTAGTAAATTGTTTCATGTCCGACCTGTAACCCAAGGAGATGTATACAGAGCTGAAACTGAAGAAATTCCTAAAATATTTCAGGTACAAATGTTACATTATAATTTTTGTTTGTTTTTGTTTTTCGAGGCGGGGTTTCTTTGTGTGTTTGGTGCCTGTCCTGGATCTTGCCCTGTAGACCAGGCTCGCCTCGAACTCACAGATATCCCCCTGCCTCTGCTTCCCAAGTGCTGAGATTAAAAGCGTGTACCACCACCACCTGGTGGTGGCTCTTTTACCTAAGTAATATATGTTCTGTGAAATGGTTATCCGTGTTTTCGTGCATTTAGAATTTTTATTTACAGATTATGATTTTTTTTTCCGGTCTTTCTCTACCACTCCTGAATGTAGATACTATATGCAAATGAAGGTGAATGTAGAAAAGATATAGAAATGGAAACAGTTCAACAAGGTGAAAAAACTAACTTCCAGAATCACAAAGGCCATGAATTCATTCCTACACTCTACCACTTCCCTGCCAACTGCGAGGCCTGTGCCAAACCTCTCTGGCATGTTTTCAAGCCACCCCCTGCCCTAGAATGTCGAAGATGCCACGTTAAGTGCCACAGGGATCACCTAGACAAGAAAGAGGACTTGATTTCCCCGTGCAAAGGTAAGGTGCAGTGTGTGAGAATCAGCGGTGCAGATTCTGTAGGTGGATCCTCAAGTGTGGTGCTTTGACATGTGAGGGACCCTGCAGCAGTCCTCTATCAGAGAGAGTGGTTCAGCTTTTAGTGGGTTTTGAAAGCAGATCATCCCCTTTTCAGTGAGGACACCACTAAAAAGCTTTATGTTGAGAGAAGAGCTTCGGGTGAGTCCCACTGCTTTGCTTAGAGTTTCCGTGTTCCCTTATTTTCCCATGTACCTCAACAGTGTGCTCCTCACAGTCAGCACCTCGCAGTGAGGCAGAGGAAATGTCCCTAGACTGCTGTAAGGAAGAGGCGTACGTTCTGCAGATACATTTGCTTGTTTACTGTTAAAGTTTTGTATTTCTAATTTTTCTTGAGTTTATGACTGTTGGTTTTAATCTTTTTTGGTTTTTAGAAAAATTTCAATCTTAGCCAAATTGAAACAAATATATTGTCTAAGGATAATTAACTATAATAGCTTAAAAATTAAGAACTTGAAAATTATGAATTTAATAGTTTTTTTAATATTTTATTATGGTTTTAATTGTGAGTTTTGTGGGATTTGTTTTGTTTGTTTTCTAATGCAGTAAGTTACGATGTAACATCAGCAAGAGATATGCTGCTGTTAGCATGTTCTCAGGATGAACAAAAAAAATGGGTAACTCATCTAGTAAAGAAGATTCCTAAGAACCCACCATCTGGCTTTGTCCGTGCCTCTCCTCGAACCATGTCAACAAGATCCACTGCAAATCAGTCTTTCCGGAAAGTGGTCAAAAATACATCTGGAAAAACTAGGTAAAGATTAAAATGTCAACCTTTTTAGTAATATAAAAATTGTTGGAAACTGTCTATTAAAATTAGAAACCTAGGGGCTAGAGGGATGGCTCAGCAGTTAAGAGCACTGGCTGCTCTTCCAGATGTCCTGAGTTCACTTCCCAGCACCCACATGGTGGCTCACAACCATCTATAACTGTAGTCTCATGGCATCCAGTGCCCTCTTCTGGTGTGCAAATGTATATTCAGACAAAATCAGAAACCTAGTCAGGCATGATGGCCACACCTTTAGGCAGCACTTAGAGGCAAAGACAAGTGCATCTATGTGAGTTTGAGGCCAGCCTGGTCTACAGAGCAAGTTCCAGGACAGTCAGGGCTAAATGTAGAGACTCTGTCTCAACAGACAAATACTACTACTGCTGATGCTGTTAATACTAATACTAATACTAATTTAAAAATGTTTCACTAGCTTTGGCAGCACGCATACTAAAATCAGAAACTAAATTACTTTCATCACAAAGAACATCATTTTATATATAAATAGGTCTTAATATACAAATTGCAGAATTTTATAAATTAGTTTAACTGATTGCTATTAGGAATTAATACATAAGATACTTTCATACTGAGTTTCTGTCATAGATTAGGATGTATGTGACATATAGTTTAGCCCTTATTATTTGTTATTATGTAAAAACCCACCAGAATTACTTTTTTTTTTGTTTTGTTTTGTTTTTCGAGACAGGGTTTCTCTGTGTAGCTTTGCGCCTTTCCTGGAGCTCACTTTGATGGGATTTTTTTTTTCAAAAATACTTTATATGCTACAACAGTTATAGGTCCTGACTAAAACCCCCCTCCCTTGGTTTTTCGAGACAGTGTTTCTCTGTGTAGCTCTGGTGTCTGTAGACCAGTCTGGCCTCAAACTCAATAGAGATTCTCCTGCCTCTGCCTCCTGGGTGCTGGGGTTAAAGGCATGCATGCACCACCATGCTTAGCTTGAAGCTGCCTTTAATTCACTTACTTTCTTCACTTTCTGCTGTTCTAACCAAATCTTACTCCTTGACGTGATACATGCCCTTTTCTTTTGTAATCTCAAGCCTGCACACTATTACAGTACATCATAGCATTCAGCTGAACTCTGTAGAATGCTGTTTCAGCCCCCTGGGTATAGGGTATAAACTAGGACTGAAACAATTTAAAATAAGTGTTTGAGTAAGAAAACAGTTTAGCTGGAGGCCGTGGTGGTGAGTTCCAGGACAGTCAGGGCTACACAGCAACACCGAGAAACCTGTCTCAAAAGTCAAACAAACAAACAAACAAACAAACAAAAAACACAAAACAAGCAAAATGTTCTTAGAAAAAGAATAGAATCACAAAAGGAAATCATATTATGGTGTTGTTTTCCTTTCTTCTGTTCTCTAAACTTTGTCATTACTTTTTCTTTTATGTAAGTATGTATCTTTGTCTTTCCCTAATTTTTTAGAAGGAGTGGGGGTAATGCTGAGGGGTTTGGATGCAGGGCCTCCTGCATGCTAGCCAAATAGTCTACCACTGAGCCACACTGTCACCCTTCCCTCCAGTTGTTGGTTCTTATTATATTTTGGAACCAAGCGTCTTTCTCAAATTACAAGATTTTTTTTTTTTCTCTCCAACAGTTAACCATGTGACCTACTGCTGTGTTGGAATTATGTGGGATGCTACCTGCTAAACCAGGCTGTTTAACCATGCTGAGCAGACAGGCTGTTTATGTGACACAAATACCACAGGCTTTTTAGGGTTAAGATTGCTGTTATTCTGTCCTTGCTTTGGCACAAAAAGCACACTGAGGATTGTTTTTGTTTTTTTTTCTTGCAAGTTTGCCTACAGGTAGATTAGATTATTACTATGTAATGCAAGTACCATTGGGGAAAGCTTAGCTAGGTCTATATTTTTTTAAGGTGCTGCCTTTTTGAATTGATAAGAAAAAGCCTGTCAGTCATGATAGAACAGTTTTCCCTGTGTGAGCAGGAGGAAGGAACTTTCACTTTCAGTGGAATGGCCATCACTGTCAAGATCAGCTTGTGGAAGGAGTAAAGAAAATATCTCAAAATGAGACAAGTTTTTTGTTTTTTAAGTGACTTAAATTTTTGTGCTCTTGCAAGACTATACAGAACTATTTTAAGAACACAGTGATGTCACTTGAAAGCTTAGTGCCCTCACTGTAGAATTAAAAGCCTTACTGTTGATTGCCCACAGTGGGTTTTATGGAGAAATTAAATATCTTACATTATGCTTTACACAATACTGTATATGTTTCAGCAAGTTTGTAGATTGGGGACTGGGAGAAGACAAAAGAATTACATTTAATCTATGCATTTTTGCCAAGCCATATTGAGTTACTTTACTACTAGAGACATTAAGAACTAACTGTACAAGAGAACCAAGTTTAAAAGCATTTTGTGGGGTACATCATTTCTGTAATTATATAATGTATTTCTTTGTGGTTTTGAGTGAAAAGACATTAAGTTAACAAACATATAAAAATGTATGCACTGTTTGAAATGTAAATTATTCTTAGAACACTTTCAGTGGGAGTTGCATTATCCTGTTAGTGCCTTAATTTGAGAATTTTTTTACTGCCATAAGTACAGACTTTTCAGAAAACGGATTTTACAAAAAATTATGTATGTCAGTGGGTTTTTTCATTGGTAATTGGTTTAATTTAAAATATATAGAGGTTTGTTGGACTTTTATAAATTGTACACTCTTTGCACCAAACTACCTGCATCAATAATGAAAGACTATAAAACTATCTGCAAAAAAATTATACAAAGTTGCACCAGTAGTAAAGAATTATGAAGTATATCCATGATGTTTTCCAGTTAACATAGGAATTACCATATGAATACTGTTCAGCTCTCCTCTAGTAACAAGAGTTGATTTGTATGGGCAGTGTGATTTATTATTTTTTTTAACCAAATACCTCCTCAGTAATTTATAATGGCTTTGCAGTAATGTGTATCAAATAAGCACTGGAAAACCAATCTTCTCTAGGGGATCTGCATGTTTCAAGTGGTATTGAAAGCCGCACTGATGGATATGTAATAATAAACATATCTGTTATTAATATGCTAATGACTCTGTGCTCATTTAATGAGAAATAAAATAATTTATGGATGGATACTTTTAATATTGACTACTATGGTATTTTCTGATGGCTGGAATGAATAGATGGCATACTAAAAATTCTTCCATGATTGTATACAAATGTTTGCTTAAATTTTGTGAATAGATTAAAATTATTTTTTAAAGATAAAACTTGGCTTGGGCTCTAAAACAAGAGGTGCTGTTGTTCAAGTGGTAAGATGGCCAGTGTTTGTTGGAAAACAATTCCCCATGGGTCTCTTGCAGTTCTGCACATGTGAGCAGAGGCTGTGGTAACTTGTGTTTGGACCATCACAAATACCATACAGTAAGCAGAGTATCTGTATCATCAGCAGCCTTAGGCAATAGACTGTTTCCTTTCAGAGGTCCCTTTACTGCCAGTACCTCTCTCTGTGGTTAATGTCAGAGGCAAGTTTGCTTAAGCTCATTATAAAAGATTCAGATTCCAGGGCTGGAGAGATGGCTCAGTAGTTAAGACCACATTTGCCTTTTCTACAGGACCCAGTTCAGTTCTCAGCACCCAGTGTCAGACAGCAAACAACTTCCTGTAACTCCAAAGGTAGCGTACACAGATACATATAATTAAACACAAAAAGGTTGGTTCCTTGCAGTTCCTCACCTGTTACACAAAAGCATCCTGAGTTCAGCACACACCTGGGCCACACTGCACTGCCTACCCCTGGGTGGAACACAAAGCTCATGCTGCTTGCTATGCTGTGAGTAAAATAGTGTTCATTTCTTTCTCATTCACATGTCTCCTGTTGTCTTCCAAGATCTTATGAACTGTGACAGACTTAACTTGTGACTTGCAAATGGGGGGTAGAGGTACTGATTCTTGACTGCCTGACTGTTGACTTACTACATTCTTAGAACCCCATTAAGTAGTGTGTCGAGGTTGAGTGGCCAGCAGTTAATACTGAATATAAGGATTATTTTTCCCTGAGACAAGGTTTCTCTGTGGAGCCTTGGCTGTCCTACAACTCACTCTGTAGACCAGGCTGGCCTGGAACTCACAGAGATCCGCCTGCCTCTGCCTCCCAGGTGCTGGGGTTAAAGGCGTGCGCCCCCTGGCTATCAGGATTTTAAATGAAATGTTAGTCTGAGCATCGCATTGCTGAGAACTGAGTGTCTTGAAGAAGGACTCCTACGGGTACCGTGCAGAACTGCTGCTTCATATTCCAGCCCGGTGATGGCCAGAGCATCTGGGACAAAAGAAGCTGATGCTTGGCAGCACTTCAAGTGTGCTACATCTATAGACCAACCTGACACTTTTTACTCTTTGCCTGTTGGGAATTTCATATCTGTACATGTGAATCGCTGTCCATCCTGGCTTAGAAAACCACATCTTTGGCTAAACATTGTCTTATCCAGAACCCTAGCTCAAGATTGTCTGAGAAATAATGCAGTGTCTAGATTTCTCTCCACTTTGTTCCTGGAAGACACTAAGTCCACCCAAGAGAGATGGGGGGGCGGGGGGGGGGGACTTGTAGCAGCCAGAGGTTGGTGTTGGGTGTCTTTCTCAATTGTTCCCTACATTTTTTTAATATAACATGGTTTCTCACTGACCTAGAGCTCACCAATTTGGCTAGGTAGCTGGCCATCAAGTCTCAGGCAGTACCACTGTACCTAGCTTTTCTGCATGAGTCCTGAGGGATTGAACTCACGTCCTCATGCTTCCAAGTCAAGCACTTTACCATTGAGCCATTTCCCTTGCCCTATTTCTTTTTATATA
>CABHPR010154190.1:0-59029 GCA_902168415.1 Peromyscus melanophrys
TTTCTTTCTTTCTTTCTTTCTTTCTTTCTTTCTTTCTTTCTGTCTCTCTCTGTCTCTGTCTTTGTTTCTCTCTCTCACTCTTCTTTCCTTCCTTCCTTCCTTTCCTTCCTTCCTTCCTTCCTTCCTTCCTTCCTTCCTTCCTTCCTTCCTTCCTTCCTTTCCTTCCTTCCTTTCCTTTCTTCCTTCCTTCCTTCCTTCCTTCCTCCCTCCCTCCCTCCCTCCCTCCCTCCCTTCCTTCCTTCCTTCCTTCCTTCCTTCCTTCCTTTCTGAGTTATTCTTGTATCAAGCCACTGCAGTGAAAGTGTTCATCAGCTGTAGGAGTTATCTGGTGGAATATTTTCAAGTCGCTTATGTATACTATCTTATCATCTGTGAGTAATGATATTTAATTTCTTCCCTTCAAATTTGCATACCCTTGATTTCCTTCAGTTGTCTTATTCTTTCAGCTAAAACTTCAAGTACTATATTGAAACAATATGGAGAGAGTTGACAACCTTATCTTGTTCCTAATTTTAGTGGAATTGCTTTGAGTTTGGTGTTGGGTTTTGTCATAGACTGTTTCTGCATCTAATGAGACGATTGTGTCATTTTTCTCTTGCAGTTTCTTTATGTGGTGGATTTCATTTACTGATTTTGCATAGTAAACCATGCTTTCATGTCGGGGATGAAGCCTATTTGATCATGATGGATGATCTTTTTGATGTGTTTTTGGATTCAGTTTGCTATTATTTTATTAAGTATTTTGCATCCATTTTCATATGGGAAATTGGTCAGTAATTTTCTTTCTTTGTTATGTCTCTAATGCATTTTAATTATCAGGGTAACTGTAGCCTCATAATGCAAATTAATCTATCTCAATACCCAGCTAAACCACTCTTAGGCATATATCCAAATGATGTTCCATCCTACCATAAGGACACTGCTCAGTCATGTTCGTTGTGACTTTATTAATGATAGTCATTGCCGGGTGGTGGTGGTACATGCCTTTATTCCCAGCACTTGGGAGGCAAAGGCAGCGGGATTTCTGCGAGTTTGAGGCCCACCTGGGCTACACAGTGAGTTCCAGAAAAGGTGCAAAGCTACGCAGACAAACCCAGTCTCGAAAAACTAAAAAAAAAAAAAAAAAAAGGTAGAGAGATTGAGTCTTTTAGCCAGGTGGTGGTGGTGCATGCCTTTAATGCCAGCACTCGGGAGGCAGATGCAAGAGGATCTCTGTGAGTTCGAGGCCAGCCTGGTCTACAGAGCGAGATCCAGGACAGATACCAGAACTATATGAAGAAACCCTGTCTTCAAAAACCAAAAAAAAAAAAAAAAAAAAGATAGTCATAAAATGGAAAAAAACAGATGTTCCTCAACCAAAGAATAGAAAAAATGAAATGTGGTACATTTACACAATGGTGTATTACTCAGATGTTAATAAAAGTGACATAAATAAATACGCAGGCAAATGGAAAGAACTAGAAAAAGATCATTCTGAGTGAGATAACCCTGGCCCAGAAGACAAATATGGTATGTCTTCACTTATAAGTGAATAAGTGAATATTGGTCATTAAATGTATGATAATCAAGCTATAAATGTGGACACCAACCCAGTGAGAAAACCTTTTACCTACTGTCTGTCCTTCCTGTAAAATATGCTTAGAGAATGGTAGCACAGAACTTGTGGAAATAGCCAAGTTTGATTTCACTTAAGGTCCACTCCATGAGAATGAACCCATACTTGACAAAGTTTGAGTAACTAAGAGCAAGAAATAAGGTAGCCCAAGGACTTAGGGTCAAACGAAACACAATTGGTCAAAACTAAACTAAAAATAAAACAATTCTTAATGATATTCTGCTATTCTCATAATGCTGTGGGATGGTCTGTATGGCAAATGTGTTGCTCTGATTGGTCAATAAATAAAACACTGATTGGCCAGTAGGAAAGTAGGAAGTATAGGCTGGACTAACAGAGAGGAGAATTGAGAGAACAGGAAGGCAGAGGGAGACAATGCCAGCTGTGCCATGACAAGCAGCATGTGAAGATGCCAGTAAGCTACAAGCTACGTGGCAAGGTATAGATTTATAGAAATGGATTAATTTAAGATGTAAGAACTAGGTAGCTAGGAGCCTGAGCCATTAGGCCAAACAGTTTAAATAATATAAGCGTCTGTGTGTTTATTTTATAAGTGGGCTGTCGGACTGCCGGGGCTTGGCAGGACCTGGAGAGAAAACTCTCCAGCTACATCATAGATCAGTGCACTATCCAGTCATCATCAGAGAAGCTTCCTCTGGCAGCAGATGGGAATGGATTCAGAGCCCCACAGCCCGACGGTATGTGGAGAGAAAGTCAAATTCAGAGATCTCCATCAAATCTTCCCCACCTCAGAGATCAGGGAATCCTGATGGAAAGATTGTAAGATTCAGAGGAGGTGGAGGATGCCAAGTGGACAAAGCCCTCAGAATCAACTAAGCAAGGGACATATGAGCTCACAGAGACTGAAGCAGTAACCCTAGGGCCAACATGGGCCTACCCCGACATTACAGCTATTGCTTAGTATTTTTATGGAACTCTTGACTATGAGAACTAGAGAGTCTCTGACTCCTTGGACTGCTCTTGGGACTCTTTTCCTCCTGGTGGGTTGCCAAGTCCAACTTTGACCTGAAAGTTTTTGCTTCATCATATATATATATATATATATATATATATATATATATATATAATTTTTTTCATATTTGCTAGTTATTTCTTAGAAGCCTCTTGTTTTCTATTGAGATACAAGGGAGTGGATCTAGAGAGGAGGGAATGTGGGGAGGAACTGGGGTAAATGGAAGGAGGGGAAACTATAGTCACAGTATACTGTATGAGAAAAGAATCTATTTCCAATTTAAAAAGTAGTAAGATGTTGAATCCCTTGAACATTCAACAGTTTTTCATGACCTGTGGAGGTGAAGCAGGAAGGAGTTGATCAAACAAAAGATGTTAGGAAACTGCCCTGCATCTGAACACTGTATGAGCCATCTGGTTATAGGACCAAATAAGAATTCAGTAATTCCAGCTGTCCTAGATGAGACACTTACAAGTATTGGGTAACACATTAGCTAACTACTGATAAGATAGCTACATAAAATCTATTGAAGTGGCTCAGAATCATCAAACTGACTCCAAACAAATTGACACGTAATAACAATGTGAATTCATTTGATTATTGTTATTTAAGCTTCTACAGATTGAAGTTGTTTGTTCATAAAAGAAAAGAAACCAAACGCTATTTTGTTACTGTCCCAACTTAAAATTGAGATTTGACACTGGGTGAATGAATAAAACTCTTGACTTGTCATTAATTATACTTACTGCTGTAAGAACTAGGTTTCATCCCATAAGATTTCAACCTTTTCTAGAGATTGTAAAACTATTCTGTTGATAATGAGCCCAAAGAAAACTGAGCAAGTGAAAAGGGACAATTGTGGTTGCTAGATTTTTTTTTAATTATGAGAATATCTACATGAGAACATCTACAAAATTACCACCTAGTCCTTCTCTCATTCCAACTTGCCCTGAGCCCTCTATTCCCTTTTGAAATTGTGGTCTCTTTTAAAATTATTCTTGTTAGCAACACACATGTACCACCTATACATACACATACACACAGGAGTCAATATGTATGTGCTTATAGCAAACCACTTAGGTTTGAATAATCTATCAAGGTGTTCATATATAAAGAAAAATGATTCTGCCTCTTTCAGTAGTTGCTGATTGCTTATAGCTCTTCATTTATGGTGGAGTCTTATGAAACATCCCACATCCACACTATCATGTGGTCAAGCCTTATGAAATATTCCACATCTATATTATCATGTGGTGACGCCTTGTGAAACATCCCACATCCATATTATCATGTGATCGTAGCCTGTCATTAGATATGTTTTATTTGCATTGCCATACTACTGATATTTCATGAGTGTTGCAATCCTGTCACATCTAGAAGATACTATCTCTGTCTCATAATAGTTGTCCAAATCACAAGACTCTTACAACCTTTCTGCCCTTTTTTATGTGATATTTCCTGAGACATGGGTGAAGGAGTTCTATGGTAGATTTATTAATTGGGGGTGAGTGAGCACCCAAAGATTGCTTCTCTTTTGTCTTTAAAAAAAATACAAGTTGTAGATTTCTGTAGCTTCTGTTTACTGTATTTGAAGTGTCTTTGGTGACAGGTGAGAACTGAAGTTGTCTATGGATATAAGGCTAAGTAATTTGATAGAAACTATATAGATTTGAGGAAATGGCAATAATTGTATCTATTCTAGGCTCTACTACCTCTGCAATAATAGGTAATAATCTATGTTTATAATACAAAGCATTAATTTCATCATACTTAGGAATTATACCCAATTAGAAACCTGGTGGTTACCCCAAGATGAAAGTGTCATTATTGTACTATTGGGTATATTTTTCCCTGATGGCAATTATTGTAATTTATAAGGTTGATAGCATGGTAAAAACTACTGATTGATTTTTACCGTCAGCAGATTGCATAGACTCCAGATAACATGAAAATGAGTTCTCAAAGAGGAAGCTCCCAGAATCTTCCAGATCCCATATACGAAAACATGCAAAAACGACACACAATTCTTGCTCTGCATATTCAGTACAAGTAAAGAGGATTGTTTTTTTTAGAGTAGCCCTGGACACATGATCACTCGGGCTCCATAGCTGTGTAACTGCATCACCTGAAAATCAAAGTCTCTTCTGTCAGGATGTCAGGTCAAGAGACAGCTTGAGTCAAGCATGAGCAGTTTCAAGATCCAGCTTTTAAGTTCCACAGATGGTTTCCCCTCTCATTTCATCAGCCCAAGTAGTCGTATGGACACACCGTGCTTCAAAGGACTGGGGACAGCTCACGAGAGCATTCTCAAAGGCTTCCTCCTTTAAAAGACCCCTTTTCCTCTTCAATGCTTTAAAGTTTACTACAACTTCAAAGTATTCAGTAGGCACCAATTGGAAGAAGGGGAGTCGGCAGAAACGAGATAAAGTAGTTTTCGTCTTTATTCCTTTCCATGGCTGGTAACACTACTCAACTCGGGAAGCCTGCTGTCTCTCCTGAGAACAGCTGCAGTTCAGTCCCACTGTGGGTATCAGTACCAATGTCAGCAGAGTGCTGAGTGACGAGCAGATTCCAGACACCCTGAATCTGCGCCTTTGTTCAGCTAGGACGGTGGTTCTCAAGGTGTGACAACACGGACTGCCTAAAACCATCAGAAAACACATGTATTTACATTACAATTCATAACAGTAGCAAAATTACAGTTATGAAATAGCAAAAAAGATTAATGATTGGGGGTGACCACACATGATGAACTGTATTAAAGGGTTACATATTAGGATAGTTGAGAACCAATGAGCAAGGAGCTTTACAGGTCTGAATAGCAAAGCCCTGCCTGTAGCACTCTCCACAGCCTTGGAAAAAATATAAATATTGTGTCTTGAAGCCTGACCTACATCACAGTGGGAATTTCATAATTTTGTTTTTTAATACTGTAGGATGTGAAGAGGTACCTTCTAGATATTTGTTGCCTGCATGTCTATTGAACCCCTTAACCACATTCTGTTTCTCTTCTGTTATGTCTCAGCATCCCCATATATGTCTTTGGATTAGGGGCCTCAAAATTTCAAAAGGAAAATTTGTACTTTTCTCTTTGTTAGAAAATTCACAGCTAGAAATCTCCCCATCAATAAACTAAACATACAAAAAAATAAAATTCCCAGACATTCTCTATTCTAGATCTACTTCTTACAGCGGTTGTCATAACTTTAAATGAATCTTGGAGATTTCAAACTGCATCATGGAAACGTGCACTGAACATTTTTACATTTTACTTTTCATCTTACTTAAACATCAAAAGTTTAAGATTTTCTTTTTCTAACACACATATAGTGTGTACATATCTTCCCAAACATGACATTAGATTTGAAATATTTTTTTTAAAATAGAATAAAGAAAGGTTATATAGACAGTTATAGTCTTCCATAAACAGTAGTTAGACAAAAATCCACCAGATCTTAAATCTGCATCATCTCAGTTTAGAAATCTGTACTGTTAATAAAAGAATCAAAATACCCATTTTTGGAGAAGCAAGACTACAACAATTCTGTTGTTTGCCAGGTTTTCTGAATCGTATTCAGTACACGATGACTACATATTTAAGCAACAAAACCACCCTTATAAGAAATCCTGAAATGTATCAAATTATTTTGTATGTTTGTAATTAACCTTACGTTAACTTGACATACTTTTAGAACATTGTAAAATATAAAGTTACCTTTACTATTTAGCTAAACAGGACCAGTATAACATCTTGAGGATCAAACAAGTACTAGATAAGTTAAAAAAAAAAAAAAAAACACTGTGAAAATATTAGAAATCTGAAGTGAGAAAAAAAATGCTATAAGAGAGATAGAAAAGAAAAGAGAGATATGTGGGAGTGAGGGGCAAAACAGAAAGTAGGAGAAAAACAGAAATGTGTAGAGATAAAGAGAAATATCTACTTTATTTCGATACCTAGATCAAAGGATTACATCCATTCTTTTCACATTTTCAAAGAAATTTAGGAGTGTAATTCTGTTTTCTCCACTTGATCTTTATTAGAGGAAACAACATGATCACATATCACTGTCAGCAAAAATCTAATTGCAGTAAAATAATGAGTCTTGGGAACACATATTTGTCTCCGGTAACTTATCTTTGACCTTGCAAGGGGAGTGCTCTGAAAGCTTGGTGGGAAGTCTTTGAATGTCTATAAACTAGGAATCATTTGATTTGTCACAGAGACAGTTCTCATCTTGAATATGATTGCACTGCTTTATGTTTTGATCAGTAAATCTTGTAAACATCCTGTGTTTCAAAGAACTGTAAAGCCATGCTTTGCAGACTATAAATCAGATACGTAGAACACAGACTTCACTCCAACACTGTCAGTTTGATTTAAAAAAAATATTTGAAATGTGCTAGTCTCCCTTTTGGCATAAAAAGGAAGTAGGGAAGCTTACTAGAGTTCTACAGAAAACCAGAAAAAGATATAGACCTCCTTGTTGGTTCCTACTTTACTGTTCCACGTCCGCATAAATTCCCAGTTAGAGTAGATTCAAACTCACAGACAGGAAAGGGCACACTGCTTGTGATTAAATTAGACTATGGGCACAAACTCAATGGAAAACGCAAGCCTAACAGACTCCTTAGCTAAGAAATTTTGTTCCTACTAAAATAGATCAGTTAAATTAGCATTGCAGGTGACTATTACCTTCCTAAGACTACTATCACAATCTGCTATAGAAAAGATGGCATTTAATATGTAAAAAATAAATAACCTATGCTAACTCGAAATGAAAGACATCCAAACTCTCTGTCTTGACAAAGCCGTATTATCTCTTGGACTTTGGGAAGAATAGGTTTTGCCTTTTCTTGAGCCTGAAGTGGTAGTGGTCAATATTCATTGGGATTGGATTTGAGATGCCTACTCGATACCCAATACATGTCAGCACATATGATTTACCCTTTATTTGAGGGTTCATTTTGGCTTCCTCCAAAACATGTGACCTTTAATTTATATAAGGTCATATAAAGTTTACATAAGTCATTAGATGAAGAACTCCTATTCACTAGTGTGACTCATCCGAATTGTACCTATTACAACTCTTAATCCATTGAGGTAATTCTCTGAGGTTTAGAGAGATAGGATATCAATTCACATTTCTGTGTCAGGAGACACAAAACAGCATCTGAATTATTTTATATTGAAAATAAATTCTTCTCTCATAAAACATCAATGGCAACAATGTTTCCACTTTACCTACCTCACAAAAGAAATTTCTAAAACCTATTGAGAATTTTAAAGCCTTCTTTTTTTGGCATTTAAAAAAATTATTATTAAGAATTAACACGAAAATATACAAATTATAATGAACTCAATAATTGTCTATATATGTATGCATTATGGCAATATTGATTCTGTATGTGTTCATGAAAAGACAAATAATTGTGTATATTCAATTATGCATTTTGTACCTATACAATATCTGATACAGTAGTTCTGGTCCTAGTATATACTCTCCAGCTCTAAATTTTTATATTTAAACATTTTGCTACTTGCAGATATTAATTTTCTTATTAAATATCTTCAAATTAATGCAATGAGCTAATAGACTTACAGAACAAAATATCTTTTTGTGTTTTGTAATATTTTCTTATTTAAGATTATAAGCTTCTTTAAATTTCATGTTGTAACTTTTCTCTGGAGTTTATACATGATGTCTATACACTTATTCTAGAATACACACTGTTGAATATGTCATGAAGCTGCCTCTTCTGTAGACAGTATAAATATTTCTTACTATACATTTTTCCTAAATCCTTGAAATATCAACTGTTTTTATATTGAAATAACATCTAGAACCCATGTTTACTAGATATTTTTGTTTTTAATACTGTGGATAGAGAGTTTGTATGTTTCTTATCTACCCAGGATTCCTCAGTATTCATAATATATTTGATGAAGAAATATTCCTCAATGCTACTTGCATTGGTAACTTTTATCATTACCTTCAGTTTCTAAGCCTGAACGCTAACAGACCTTTCTGCTGGTCTCCTGTCACTTGAGTCACAGGCATATCTCTGTGTGATTTCAAAATTTCTCTTCAAGGAACCAGAGAGATGGCTCAGTGGATAAGAGCACTGACTGCTCTTCCAGAGGACTGGGGTTCAATTACCAGCATCCACATGGCAGTTCACAACTGTCTGAAACTCCAGTTTCAGGGACCCTGACACCCAAGGCAAAACACCAGTGCACATAAAAAAAAAAAGAAAAAAAATCTCTTCAATACCTCAACTTCTTCTGAGCTCTGCAGCTACTCTAGTCTTCAACACAATCTCACAGTCCAGAGTTCTTTCTTGGATACCCAATCTCCATGATTGTCTTGCTGTAACTCATTCTTGATTCTGTTGCATGGTAGTTTAAAAAAAAAAAAAAGAATAGAAAATACTGTTTTAAAGACTTTAAAAACTCTTCAATCATGTTATTCCACTTAACATAAAAAGAGAAAATCCTTCACACTGTTTATAGATTATCATGGGGCTTCTGGCTTCCAGTTCAGAGAGAATCATCATTGCTTTTTTGATTCTTCCCTTTTAACAGTTTATCCTGATTTTCTTTCATATGCTCAAAATATCCATGACATCTGCTAATTTAAAACATATGCTCTAACTATCTAAAAACAAAACAAAATAAAACAAAAAACACAAAATAAGAGTTGCAAAATTAAGGCCCAGAGACATATCTAAAGATTTATACTTCATTCGAGTCTAGCATTATTGATCTTGTATTTCATTACTATTTTCATTTATAATATTTTACACACACACACAAACACACACACACACACACACGCATATACACATTCAAAGTTGGGGATATGTATATACATATATACACACGTGTGTGTGTGTGTGTGTGTGTGTGTGTGTGTGTGTGTGTGTGTGTGGTGAGCTTGCACTACTGATATTTGTATTACTCTGGGATAAGGAGGAACTAAGACTGTTTTATTGCCAGCCGCACCCCCTATTATAGATTGCTCAATACTTCCAGCCAGGTCTATATCAGCTCTGTGGGTAGTCTCTTTCCATCTGCCAAACCCAGAGGCTGAAAGGGCTATCCTCAGTATAATTTCTAACAAGGGATTAATATACAGGGCAAAATATCAGGAATTAATTGATCACCCAATGAAGTGTGATTCTAAATAGTCTTTTTTTTTTTTTTTTTTTTTTGGTTTTTCGAGACAGGGTTTCTCTGTGTAGCTTTGTGCCTTTCCTGGAACACAGTTTGTAGACCAGTCTAGCCTCAGACTCACAGAGATCATCCTGGCTCTGCTTCCCAAGTGCTGGGATTAAAGGCGTGTGCCACCGCCAGGCCCCTAAATAGTCTTATCAGTATAAACCTGGAGTCTGATAGCGATGGTGAAAGCTGAAAAATTAGAGCAGCCACTAGAAATTTCTTACCTCTAAGAATCCTCAGACCAAATGAGGGACAGGGTGGGGCTGAGATCCTGTCTGGACTCACCTTATTTTCCTGTCTCCAACTCCCTAGTGCTGAAATTAAAGGCATATACCACCACTGCCCAGCTCTGTTTCTCTTTTAGACTGGTTCAATCTCCTCTAGCCCAGGGTGGCTTGGAACTCCTGATCTTTCTGTTTCCTCCTCCCAAGTTCTGGGATTAAAGGTGTGTGCCACCACTGCCTGGCTTCTATTGTTAACTAGTAGCCTGTTCTGCCCTTCAATCTCCAGGCAAGCTTAATTTATTAGAACACAAACAAAATATCACACAACAGTCCATGATACATGTATAACCTGTTATACCTGTGTTTATCATTTAAGTGCTCCATGACCTGTCTCACAGGTTTGAAAGCATGCTAGAAGCTCACTAATGCAGCACTTGGAATTTGGTCAAGCTTTTCCCTGGAAACACTGACTCACACAAGTCTTTCCTCATTTGCCTTCAAGTTACACAAATAGACTAATTTGCCTTCTTTGTTTTCCTCTCATTCCCACTTGATTGCTTTAGAACTGTATGAGACTATTCACATGCCAGCCTACATCATCAAATTCTATTATAAAGATCACATCTCACCATGGAGCTCAGCAAAGTTTCAAGCTTCATATAAATCACAAGGTTTCTGCTAGATCAACTTCTCCCTAAATTTCCCATGAACAAATTCCTATTTGGTTCAACAAACTGGTAAACAAGCATTGCCTCTCTCATGCCTGTGTCTCTTGGCAAAGTTTTGTTCTAGTGTACTCTCCAGCAGAGTGTTACTGAGTATATCAACCACACTCTGGTTCAGGCCCAAGCTCACAAGCACAACAGAAATAATCCCCTTGAAATTTATCTTGTTGAGCCAACAAGTTTATTAGGGTTACTAAAGAGAGGCAACTTTCAGAAGCTTAGGTAACTCAGCTACAGCCTCATCCCTAAAATGAGCACGTCAGAAAGGAAGAAACTAAAAAAAATAATAAAATAAAAATAAATAAATAAAATAAAATAAAAATAAATCTGTGTTGATGGATCTCCCTGCTGAATTTGAAAGACATTTGGCCAAAGCATCTCCATGTAACCTTCAGCTTCTTGCTTCTTTTTTGATCTCAGGAAAGGGCATTTTAATCATGAAACTTTCTCAGTTTTACAAATGCCTTTAATCCCAGAACTCACGAGGCAAAGGTAGGCAGATCTTTGTCCAAGGCCAACCTAGTCTAAGAGTGAGTTCCTGGACAGCCAGGGCTACAAGCAGACATATTCTGGTTTCACAAATGGCATTAGTCTTGGCAAGAAATATACAGCCATTTGTGCCACAGAAATCTCCTAAGAGTCTGGCTCTTCCTTTTCCAGAACCATTTTGAATCCTGGTGGGAACAGTGTTGGGCCAGCGACAGCCTGCCATTCATAGGATGTCAGTGAGTGACAGAAGCCCTTTTGCAGAATGTGCATAATAAATTTCTGTGACACTTGCACTGAGGATAATAGAATGCAGGAAACATTCTGCAAGAGTACAGTGAAAGCCATGATCCCTTCCGCTCCTTGAAATTCTCCACAAAGGGGAGGGTGTGTTTCCAGAAAAACCTGAAACTGCAGTATGAAATCAAGTGACAGAGGCCTTTTTCTCCTTTTCACTTCTTGTGTGGTTCAGTGGCCTTCGGTGTCACCTCTCTTTAAAATGAACAGTTCACTCATTGTCTACTCATTTTGGGAGTGTAAAAGAAACTGAAATGACACATTTCACTGCTTGTGACATATGCTCCTTACACCCTTTTATATTTTTGATAGATTTGCATACCAGTAGCCATACTAATAATTGTATGTTTTCTCAAGGATTTCATCTCTTCTGCGGTCATATAATGCCACATATTCTTTGTTATTGCCACATGCAGGATCTTAATAATTACTTCAGTTGAATAATAGATTACTGCTTATTATTTTTATGTAACTTTCATCTTAAAGTTCATCTCACATTGTATTTGTTCAGGTTTCATGCAAGTGCCAATGCTAATTATAAAAATATACACCTGACATTTATTTCTGGAGTCATAAATAGAATGCTTGTGGTTACACATAAAATTCTCCATTCAGGACACAAGAGTAATAGGGGAAGTATCCAGTTTCACACATAAGAATCCAACTCTATTTTCTTTAAAATAAGAAAAAAAGTGAATTCTTTTTAATTCAAGTTTTCCTAATTAAGGTTCAAATGACCTAGTGAACTTATTTTCTAGGAACTGGCACTATGGAGGTTAATTAGAAGATCATTATTGAAAATTCTGAGGCCAACATATTTTTAGTCCCCTTATGTGAGCATTTCCTCAATTGTGATATTTGATACTTGTGACTTTTTCTTCAAATAAGAAGATAATATACCTATGCAAACCTCTACATTAATTTTGAGGGCCACAAGTCCCTAATAAATATGGGATTGAGGAACACAATGAGTAAACATTTTAACATTTCTGAAAGATTATAAAAGTTTGTGTTCCCCAACCATATAAGCACTGCTCTGGAGAACAGCCTTTTTGTACACTGTCACTATTAAAGCTTGGGAGTGGATTTTTTTTTAATGTGGTGATACATCCTATATGATACAGAATACTTGTGTGTTTTCTGGTGCTTTTCCAATAGGTGTCACTAACATACTCTCCTCCACTTCAAAATGGAATAGCGAAAATTGTCTCTGGGCACTTTGAGATCCCTTAGAGGTCATACTCTGCCCACCTCTACCAGTAGTCACAAATTGTATCTATATGTTTTACCATTTTGAAGAATTTATGTTTTTAAGATTATAACATGATTTCTTTCATAAGTGAAACACCTTCTATTTCAGATACAACAACTCATACTTTTATTTACCTTCCTTTTTCTAATATGCCATTAATTTTCACCATAGGCCTACATTTTAAAGGTTACACATTATAATGCCTTTGTGATTCATTGTATGTTGCTCTATATTTAATTCCCCTTTCTCTACCTCTGTTTTACTTCCAGAACTTTTTATATAAGATTACTCTTGCATATGTTTGTTTTTAATAACATTCGGTGTTTTTTAGTAGAAAAAATTACAAAGAAAACATGTAAACTGGCTAACAAATCATCATTCATACAATTCTATTGACATAAAGAAATGATTGTACACAGCTAGACATTTAAACAGTATGGAAAAGTTCACAAAAAAACATTCATTTATACAACAGCTTACTGTCTTTGGACAGAGAACATGAACACTCTGAGAAATAAACCTTAGAGGTAAATTCAACATAAATGGAAGGAGAATTAGGGAGATTTCTCAGTGGGTAAATCATTTCCCATGCAAGCATGAGAACAGAAATTTGGACTCCTAGAACCAACAAAAATGTGTCATGGGCATGACATCCTACTTATAATCCCAATGTTTCCAAGGTAGAGATAGGATCCCTAAAATACTGGATAGTTAGCTTAGCTGAATTAGTGAGCTCTGGGTTCAACTGTGACATTCTACTTCCAAAATTACGATGGTGTGCTAATGGGTAAGACTCTAGTTGTCAACTTCATGTCTACACACGCGTAAGCATGTGCACGCACTCGCACACACTCATAATTTTAAAATATAAATCTTAAAAATAAAGAAGATGGATGGTGAAGAAGACAGGCTCAGATCACAGATGTTTATTTCTTTCTTCCACACATATACACATACCACATACACATAGCTGTATATCACACTACATGAATACACACACACACACACACACACACACACACACACACACACACACTCACACACACACACATGAATACACACACAAAAATCATGATAGTATTTTGGAGACTACTCTTCTTGGGGTAAGTGTGTGTGTGTGTGTGTGTATGTGTGTGTAAATGTACATTCTTATGCAGAGACTTATCAGAGTAGAAAAATTCTTAAACTAAAAAAAGAAAGAACAGAATTACACTTGAGTTTCAAGTCTTCAGATCACATTGGTATTTTAGTTAGTAAGGAAAGATTTGAAACATGATAGTACCTGGAATAGAATTGTTATTTAGGGAAGTTAATTTGACAAGAATGTGTAGGATGGATTAGAAAAGTAAGAGAATGGAGACAGGAGCACCAATTAGGGAGCTAAACAATAGTCCTTGTGAGAGTTAATGAGGCTTCAAGTGAAATCATTGCAACCGTGGAGACAAATAGAAGGTTAATAGAGACTTCTGGCCTTTTGCCTACACAGATAGGGATAGTTGTTAGCTATGTGGTCTCTGAATGCTGGGGCTGCTACTTTATATTAATGAATTTTATTTTTGAAAGTACAATAAATTTGTTTAGATTTGCATTGAAATGGAAACTTAGTGTGTAGCTACAATGCTGGTTTAGGAGAGAAGAATATTAACATGTACCTGTGATAGAGAAGCAGGCAGACTTGGTGAAACACAAGAGCTTCCAATATTCCTGGGAATCCAAGTCATATAGGTATTAAAAAAATAAAATAAAACTAAGCTTTTTGAATCATTCTAGAAAGTTCTGACATAGTTGTTCTGAAGTGGTCTTGTGACACATTCCTTTTTTTTTTATTGATTCTTTATGGATTTTTGATCCCATACATCTCTCCCCTCACCTTTGCCCTCCACCCTTGTGACCTCCCCCCCAACCCCAACCCCACACACACAAAAAAAAAAAAACATTTAAAAGTATAGCCTAAAGACAAAACAAGACAAATTTCATCATGGAAGCTGTAGTGTGATCCAGAGAGTCACACAGTATACCCCTTAGTCTGTACACACATTCTTATTTGTTGATCTCATGTGACAGTCATTAAAGTTGAGGTAGCAGCACTGTGAACATATGTGGCCAAAAAGAAAACCTCCTATAAAAGGATGCACATATATGTGGAATTGAGCCAGCTGGTTTCTCACATCATCTGACCTGTCCTTGTGTGTGATTCTGTTTCTTCCTATTTACATTGCTGTCTAGGACCCTGACTACATCTTAGAAAAGCAAAGTTCACATTTCTGTGTATGACTACAAGATCAGGAATATTCTTCTTCAAGGATAATATTACCTTTATAAAATATATATTTTACACAGGGTTACTTTCAAAAGTATCTACTATGAAGAAATGCAAATTTGTGTAAATTCTTTTAAATATTTTAAAAGAACTGATGCTGAAAGCTATCTCAATTGTAGTTAATTTAGATGATACTCAAATATCCTCATTCCACTACGGGGAATTTTGCAGTACAGTATTTTAATGCCTATTTATGAATTTATGTGTGTTTGTAAGAGACATACCAGCTGATATTTAAATTTTGTTGTAAATAGTAAAATAACTGATTCTCTTAACATAGTTTGAAACTATGCTCCCAAGGGATAATTTATATTCATATTCATGATAAATTTCCCTTGGTCAATTTATAGTTAGACAATTTTATTATAAATTTGTAAAAGGCAAAATTTATATTCCATCTTTTGTGATAATTTAACCTCTACCTAAATTCTATCTTGACCTTGAAAAAGTATATTGTATCTAATTTAAGGGTCACTATCCAAATTCTTTGGATCACCTCTGCCAATAACATATTCTTTATTTGGCTAGATGATCATTTAACACTATATAAATATTAAATATTTTAAGAATAAAAGGGATTCTGCATTTTGTTAGCAGTCTTTTAATTTTATGTTACCTTAGAGATACACCTACCAGTGAATATGTTTCTTGATTTAGTTTTAAAAGTACTTATTCATTGTATACCTGATCAAAAACTAGTTATATGGGTGGACCTCAATGAAAATACATATATTTTAGATACATGCCATCTATTCATTTACACATAATAGAACATAACTATTTATGTACATGTATCACTTGATACATGAATGTAAGTAGAGTAATATTAAACATTTATACTACCCCAATGAGCTACTCTTACAGCCAATATCTGCCTTCTAGCTCTTGGCCAATCAATGGTCAAGGGTCTGTGGAGATTAATAATACGCATCCTAGAACTCAGTGTCAACAGTAGTAAGTAGTAGTGCTAGCTGCTATTTTCAGCTTCCTTAAGTTGCACTGTCTCCTTTGAGACATATACATGTTATTTAATCTATTTATAGTTTATTCTTTTTGCTGAGTAATATTGCATAATATTAATAAAACATCTGTCTTTCAGTTGTTGGGCACATTGTCCTCAAAATGCAATCACTATGAATAAAATTACAATAAATATTTGTAAAAATCTCTTTAGTTATGTATTTACTTATTTTTGTCACAAAGACATAAGTTTTTAGTTTCTGTCACATTTAAGTTTACCCATACATTATCTTATTTGATTTGAGTATATTTTAATACATTTAACAGCCATTTGATATCAAGCAATTTGGTAGAATTTATGGATAGAAAATTTTGGTAGAAAGAAGAATCCAGAAAAATCCAAACTAACATTATAGAATATAACATTCAATTTTATATTTAAAAGATAATTACAGGAGGCAGGATATAGTAAACTCTTCATACAAAATGTCAGTGTACCTATTAAAATAATGTAAGGAATGCCAATTACTGTTGACATCATGACTGGAAATTATCTTTAGAAAACTACCTTTAAACTCAAATTTGGAGAGGGACCCCACTATGTAGACAGGTAACAAGTTCAACCCTGAAGGCTGATGCTGTGGATTTTATTCTGAGGGAGCATTCCCAGGAATGATTTTATGTGAAGGAATAAAATAAAACTGAATTTCGTTTTAACAGTCTTCACTGGTGACAGCATTACAGTATTATGTGCAGGAAGTCCGTGATGAAAAGCAAGGGTGCAGGTGTGTGGTAGCATTGAAAGGATGAGCGAGCCATGTGTTTGAGACAGCAGAGCAATCCCTGAGCTCCTAATTCTATAGGTAGAAGCAACTACTCTCAATCAATATTTAAAAGAAGACCAAGAAAAATTACTCAAGCTTTGTTGCACTAAGATAAATTTATTGTCTTCTAGTAATTTGATGAAATTTGAAGTTCTGATGTGTCACCTTTTCACTTTAGGAACTGGGTTAAGAATTGAGGCTTTGGGGAAGCTTTGAGAGCGGATGGGAGAATTTCAAAATGACGGGAGTTCGAATTGCAGTGAGAAATACAGAGATACATTAGCAATGAAGGAGAAAGTGACAAGAAGTGGAAGGGTCAGAATGACAAATGCAAATAAATCAGTGAATTAAAAGTATAACTGGGATGCAATGAGTTCTGCATGTACACCATGGCACTGGTGAACCAGAGCAGCAATAACATCTGTGTGAGCATCTGTGCCTTTGTCCCCTGGAGCAGATCAGCTATTTCTCCAATCACTTTTGAACCATGTTGGAGATGCTGAATCATGTGAGAGAGATGCCCCTTCACCACCAGAAGAAAAAATGTTCTTATCTCTGAAGACACAGGGATACAAAAGAGAACCTGAACAATCAGTTCATGGTTTGCTTTCTCATTTATTACCAGTGGCTCCTACTCACTTTGTTCTGGGTGTTTTTTCAGTCTTCATTAAAACATAACAGGAAAATATACAGGTCTACCTGTTAGTGTGGTCAATTCTGAAGATGAAAATTTTAGGTCAAACTGTATACTTTGTTATATTAATCTGTCTTTTGTTATAAGAAAAAGCTAATATTTCTTTGGTAGAAATATTTGGTGGGTTAATGAAGAAAATCAATATATTAAATATAAGGCTAGAGTGCACCTCAGCATATTGTTGTTTGGTAATAAAGTGATGAAACTAAACAAAATAGAATGTTCTTATGAGATAAAAAAGTATGATCAATAGAATAAGCACAGGTTTATAGATGGTGATCAAATGCAAGGAATTTAAATATGAATGGAGGGTGAAAATTAAGTTGAGTAAAAAGAACACAGATTTGAAAGAAAATAGTATTCACTTTTAAAAGGAGGAGTTAATTAAATTAAGCTCTCTCTCTCTCTCTCTCTCTCTCTATATATATATATATATATATATATATATAAATCTTAAACCTCCATTTCTCAACATGTATTGTACAACAGCATAAGGAACACTCCTTGGATACATTTTGGAAATAAGAACCTTGAAGTTACTTTGAAATTACTGAGTTCAAAACTCTGTGATTACAGCAACAATATGTTCTTCTAAAAATATAAAATAAGATAAAATTAGCCATCATCATATAATTCTATTAGTGAATAAAGGTTAGATTCTCAGGATTAAAGAAGAAGGGTGGAATTTTGGACACAGTCCAATAAGGTGAAGAGTGACACACAGAATAAGCCCAGAAATCCCCATCCTCAAGATCAATACCTGTTATTTTTAGGATGAAACCAAGAACAAAGATGTGAAACTGGAGAAAAGTATCCTGTGGTCCCTATGGTCTTAGCCTGCAGGAGGATGGATCTGTCTGACCACTAGCCATCAAAAACAAACAAACAAACAAAACTTTCTACAATTCCATGAAAGTCTTGTTCTGCCTACAAAAGGCTCTCATTTAAAAAATCTATATGCTTTTTATAAAACAGTTTTCAATCATTATTGACAAAGGAAGCAAACTAAGGATTTATCTTAAGCGAATTTGCAGACCCTATGATGTGGCAGAAAACTATGTGTCTTGTTGCCTCCAGTCTCTAAAGCCCACTATCTTAACATTCATAAGAACTGTGCTTTGTGAGGTTCTGCTTCATGATACATACTAATTTGTCTGAGTGGAGAGATCACACGGGGTTTAGATTCTGGTTGTGAGACCGAATAATTGTAACGCATGTGGTTTCCTTGAGGTAAATTGCTTGTAGCTATGCAGACTCATGGCAATACTTGTTAATAGTGCTGTGTTATCTCTCCACTACAGAGCCACTAATGTGTCTCCACTGCAATTGCATGCAACAGAGCCCTATTTACTTTATTAAATACCGTGCCAGATTGAAAATTTTTGGAGGTATGTTTATTCTCTACGTGAAAGACTGTGAAAATAAAATTTTTGAGATCTTTATATTTTGGGAACATGCCATTCTAAAGTGCACAATATTTATTGGGTCTTTACTGTGAAATTATTTGCATTATTTCTTATTTAATGAGCCACTGATATCAATAAGCCTCATTCAAATGAAGTCCTTTCTAATAGTTTCAAAATTTAGGATTTGCCATTTGCTTTAGATTTTTTATTGTCCTGTGTTTTACAAAACAAAAAAGTGATAAAGTTGAATCTTTGTTGTTGCAGTTGTGTCTTTTTTTTTTCAAAATCTGGGAATCCAGGGAAATCACTAGAATTATCTATTTAACAAATTACGAATGTCCCAGCCATTTCACTCAAAGAGATGTTTAGTGATAACTTGATGGTTAATTAGTGAAATGCTGCTTCACCTAAAATTGATAAATTAGTATTTATTTGCAGCCTATTTCCACATTAAAACATAACACTTGAGTGATGTTTCCAGTACTAATGATTTTTGCAACACTCATATTATCACAATGATTGCTCTCATGATAACCTTGTTTCCATATAAAATAATCAATATAGGAATATTTCTATCATTAAGTATAGTGTTGCAATAACAGATAGAATCAAAATTATTTACATGATTTTTATAATATGGACAAAAAACAGTGACTCATTGGGCAAAGAAGAAAAAAAGTGGTGCTTTTTTTTTTATTCCCATTGCCCTTCACTCTTGTTGATGAGTGCATCTACTCTCTTGCTGCTTCAGCTACTGATTCCTTTGATGATATTTTAAGGGTTCCAAAGCAGACTGCTCACCACTTCACAGATGTTACAACCAGGCACTTTGAGCTTCTGGGAAGGGCTGACAGTAGCAATCCAGGAACATTCCAGGCCTTCACAACCAGATATGGACCTCTGGATTGAACAAATACTGGGTTCATGTTTCTTGCCTTCGCTAGTGCATTGCAGACTTCATCCTACTACTCTGACCATGTGTAACCTAGTCTGATAAAAATTCTTTTAATATAAAAATAAAACATCTATCTAAATCACTTAATGATAATAACTATGAGAAAGAGACAATGAAAAGCTAAAGTACATATACAACAAAGCATAAGTATAAAAATTTTGATTAAGTGAATAGTTCTGGAGACAACAAAGTTTAAAGAAAAGGAAACAGGTAAACAGTAGTTTACAAATAAAAGAAATTTAATACACATTAGTGTTTTCAGCTACTATCCTTTCTTAGGAATCTTAAAAATGTTTTATAGATTCATTGACTATCTGTTTGATTTGCCTTTATAGACTTTAGCTTTAATTTGAAAGTATAATGAAGCAAAAGGAAAAATAATGTGAACAGTTTAAGAAAACGAGGGGACGTAATGCTATGCCAAAGCTAGCAATGAATTTGTACTGGAAGAAATCATTCAACTGTGTGGAAGAAACATAGCATTGCACAATAACAGCAAAGGCTCTACATGTTCATTTGTTAATTTATAGTAATTGATGGTTGGTACGAAAAATCATGGCTAGTCCTTATGGTATCAACAAAGTATGTGACTTTGATTTCATGTTTTTCATCTTAGGCAATATATTTAATAACTTTATTTTTATTCTAACAATTAGTTGTTATGGCAATTAATATTTATCACCACCTTGACAATTTCTAGAATCACCTAGAAGAAAAAAAAATCTGAGCATACTGCTAAAGTGTTCCTGAATTAGTTTACCATCTGGGCAAACTTATGAGAGATGGTTTAAATTAGCTAAATTTAAAAAAAGAAAAAAAAAGGACCACCATAATTCTGGAAAGCACCATGCCATTAGGATTGCTTCCTATATTGGATATAAAGATAGAAAAGACACGGAGATCTGACCTTCATCATTCTCTGCTTTCTGGTAAATGCAGTATAGTCAGTGGCCTCAAGCTCTTTCGGGTGTGACACCACCATAGCTCCTCCCCTAACTTACCTCCAGTCAGAGCTCTCATAACAGCATACTAGTTAATACACTGAGGACATAACAGTTTTAGAAAATGTTACATCATCAAAACAGAAGAATTTGCATAAATCACTTCAAAATGTTTTAAAATGAGTCAAGTTCAATTCAACCAACTCTTAGGTGAGATTATTGCATACCAGGACTTTAGCTATGCACCTCAGTGGTGTACCTTAACAAAAAGGCGTGCTTCCTTAGTATTCATAGAAAAATGTGAATATTTGGTATCATATGTAATGATATTATATTATATATTATTTATAATAATCAAATCACGTAAAATATGACTATTGATATGTATAGAGAGCAGGACAGAGAAGATCAGAAGAAGAGTGTCCTTACAAAGACAGGCTCTCACTGTGTATCCCAGAAAAGCCTGGAACAAGAGGTCCACTTGCTTTAATCATGTCAGTTTTTGGAAATACAACCTTTATTTTTCACCTTTTACTCCTCTCTGTCACTAAACATTATTACCAGACAACCTCAGAGTTTGTAATTTTATTCATCCTATCAGAAGCTCATTGGATTTCCATCAGTCATCTTTTCAACGTTGGCCGGTTTGTTCCTATCTCAGCCAATCCTGAAATGCTGGTCTCTGAAATGATTTTCCTAGAGATAAAACAAGACTTCTACCATCTTTTCTCTGTGGCAACTTTGGTAAAATAACCAACAAATGTTCCACAAGCTGTGACCCTAATTTAGTACTGAGTGCCTATATATTTTATCCTTAATATTAGCTGTTACTTTATAACAAATTATGTGTACATGCATAAATATATATATATATATATATTTCCTATCCTATTTCACAATTTTCTGTTTACTAATAGTTTAGTATCACTTTTAAGGAATTAAGCATACTTAGTTTCAGTTACATTTGGAACACTATTTAAGGTTATTTTGGAGGAAATTAGTGATAATTGGGGTGAAGTGGCTTTTTTTTTCCAAGCACAATAAAATTATGTTTTGCATTCATCCTGAATGTGAGAGCCGTGTTTGTTCTCTCTGTATCTGTACCTACGCCCAGCTCTAGCTCTACTTCTGTCTACCTCCAAATGCCCCACCCTCCAAACTGCTTCTGTTGTGTCTTTTAGCTCATGTTGTCCATTCTTTAATGAGACTGTTGTCTTCTTACCTCAGGTCTTTGATCACTGTGGCAAAACTTTCACTGAAATGGTGATCATATTCACTCAACTCCTATTTTGTAGTTTTTTTTTCTTTCCCATTCTTTGATCTATTGATTAATTTTTATAAATGTAACTTCTCTAGGAATTCTCCAGAGTCTTTCTCTATGTTTTATGAGAATAGGAGAAAGTGGGTAAGATCCAAATATTAAAAGACTACGCTTCATGAGTCCTCAGAAACATAGTAGCAAGTTTTGCCTGAAATCACCAGAGGATTTAAGCATCTACATGTTTCTTGCCAAAAATTATGAGATAGACTGCATTTTCCCCCACGTGTTACTTCAAGTAGTGTTTTTGTACTTGCACAATAGAAAATAAATTGTTATTCTGTGAACATGATTATGACTTTCATTATATGTAAATACTTATTCCTTTTATTGCATAATGAGGCTTTATAGACTTAAATTATATACTCATCAAAATGTTAATGTCATGAGATTTATATACATGTAATCAAATTCTTTATCATGTTTCCCTTATTTTAAAGTATATTTTCAGAAATTGAATCAATTATACTATGCACTTTCTTAGTTGTCTGAATGTTGCTGCCAGTTTTGTAGCCAAAATAATTAATATTACTTTTTGTATTTCAGTTTCAAAGCACTTTTAATTTTACCTAAAATTCTGCATAGGGCTGAAAATGTTTTAATACATGTTTTTATCTGACACAGTCATAAAATCTGCTTTAATTCCTGAGGATTTAAAATACTCTGAGTGCAATATATTTGTGTGCTTTATCTCTTCCTCTAGAACTACTGCACTTATGAAACTCAACAAATAATTCATGTTTTCATCTTTCTGACAGAATCAACACTGCAAATTGAATTATCTTTTGGTTGGAAAGCCTGCAACAGGAGGCTCAGAACTGAATGACTTATGTGAAGGTAGGGTCTAGATAAACCAAGCCCCTTGACTTTGTTTATGTAAACTCACACTGAAAGAACAAGAAAGGGATTCTTATTATTCTGCCATTGAAACAACTGTGGTTTAGATTCGTAGGGAGGGAGTATAAAGTAGAAATAGGGAAAATAATGGAGAATTGTAATATCTAAACACACAGTGTTCAGACCATGAAAGAAAGTAGTTGCTGAGTGGGAGGGGAAAACACAGTGTATGAAATGGTTTGTTGTTAACTGAGAATCACTTCTCATTGAGTTACGTTCTGGTATTATTTAAGATCAAAGTACACATATTCAGACGAAACTGATTTGGTTTTATTCACTCCGTTGACATTTTAGCAACTTCTGTGACAAAAGACTTCAGGAAACTTTTTCAAGATGTATTTATAAATAGAATGAGGGATTTATGAAAATAAATCCTACATTCTTTTACCAGATTATTTAGGATAATTGCTCAGGATATAAACAAAACAATGACCTTGACTTTGTAGAAATAACCAAGAGTGTATGTTTGTCTTATTCCTACTAAAGTTGTTATGACAAATAGATGAAAGCAGAAAATAAAAGGCAATGTCCTTAAGGTTTACTCTTCCAACTGAGTTGATTCAGTGGACTTTGGACGCCGTATTGTAGAAGCAGCAACAATTGGTGGTAAGTCTTATATGGACGTGCTTTCTTCTGGGTCTTGGTTGATGAATATTACTTGAATATTCCTCTTATAATTGTGATTCAAATAGCACTTTTGATAGTCTTATGCTTGTGATTTGGTATGATTTGTCATATAAAATCACTTGTTAGTTTTGCAAAACATTCATGACATGAAGGACAGAAATTCCCCAGCAGACAAAATCTCTACATAAGAGTTTCTTGAATGGGCTGGGTAGTAGTGGCACACACCTTTAATCCCAGCACTCAGCAGGCAGAGCCAGGCAGATCTCTGTGAGTTCGAGGCCAGCCTGGGCTACAGAGTGAGTTCCAGGACAGGCACCAAAACTACACAGAGAAACCCTGTCTCGAAAAACAAACAAACAAAAAAAGAGTTCCCTGAATGAAAGTAAAACAGTAAAACCAAATTATAAAATAGAAAGGAAGTGAAATATATTCTGAGGGTCTAAACAGATGTGGACAATCTTCACTAGTCCTAAAATCCCAAAAATAACTCAGTTGTAAATGAAAGCCTAGCTTTCCAAGATGTAAGCTTAGTGATTATTGTGTATGATACCACTTTGGGCATCACCCCCATTTCTCCATTCAATTCTGAGGACTCTGGACACCTACCCCTTCTCCAAGAGTTATTATGAATTGTGGAATGGTCTTTATAGATGATGGTGAAGTGAAAGGATTCATTTACTACTTTCATTCTTCTTTTAGGAAGCCCAGACTGATGAACTGCTTAATGCATTTTTTAATCCTTCATTGCATCAACAAAGACATGAAATTTTCATTTTTTTTTTGTTTTTGTTTTTTCGAGACAGGGTTTCTCTGTGTAGCTTTGTGCCTTTCCTAGAACTCACTCTGTAGTCCAGGCTGGCCTCTAACTCACAGAGATCCGCCTGCCTCTGCCTCCTGAGTACTGGGATTAAAGATGTGCGCCACCATCGCCCGGCCATGAGATTTTCATTTTAATCAGATCAGGCCAATTTTTATCTTCAAAAGTATAAAACAGAAATATGAATCTAAAATGTCAAATTTTATTATAAAAAAGTAACAAATGTAAAAATCATTTAGAAAAGATATACTCTTTTATTTCCTCAGCTTTTATATCATTCAGATCTCCCACTCCCCCCACATTTTTTAGCAAATTCTTTCTTATGGTACAATAAGATAAGAAGGTGTATCTATGGTTAAATGGACTTTGCTCTGTGAAGTACCCAGTGGGAAGAAAGTATGGAAATGCCCGGTTCGCTCTCTTACCTGGAGTTTTAGTAAAGAGCAAAGTAGGCATTTTAGGGTTCACTCTTTGACCCTGTCTGGTCAGTACTGAACTGGGGGAAATATCCTAGAAGCCAGCCCAGGACACATATTCTTGCATTGCTAATTCTTCCATTAAACACAGCAGTGAGTGTCCAGCTCTAAGATTCATTCAATGAATTTCAGTGTAAGAAGGAATGCTCTGAGGACTGGAAATAATCTATGCTTCCAAATCACACATCTTAATGTCATGTATATTTTCACTCACTGTATCTTTTTTTTTGTTATTGTTTCAACAACATTGCTATCAAGGGCTTAAACATCTTCATACACATTTTGGATAATAATCTTGCTTTTTGAACTATCAGTTTAGCTTATTAAATAAACATTGTCTATCATGTTTTTGTCAATACAGGTATGTTACTTATAAAGGGTTAAATGAAATAAATATAATGCTAATAAATTAAATGAATTTTATTCCATAAAGTCCCAAAATATTTTTTACAAAAGCTCATCAAACACTTTCAATTTTCTTATAATAAAATTTAAAAAGGCAAAATCGTGGCATGAGACATTGTAGGGAGCTTGCAAGGCAGCAGAGTTAGTACATTAAAAGTTGGTATATGAGCCTACTTAGTCAGAATATTTTTACTACTAAGCAATGACAGCTGAATAGTATAGTTTCTCTCTTTTGTAACTTCCTTAATAAAATTATATTATATTAATAACAGCAGCCTGGAAGTATGTGAATTTCTAATGGTATGTTTTGGTTCATAATTATGACATCATTATCTGACTGCTTTTTATGAGTAGATCGTTAGCCGTCACAGCAGCAATCATGCTGTTTTCTCATTGCATTTTCCATGATATTATAATCTATGATAGATATCCATTTACCTTATGACTAATAATTCAAAATAGAAAACAAGGCAGAAACTTTTGGAAGCAACACACAGGTTCAAACCTAAGACTGTGTTGTTCCCTGTGTATGTGTGTATCTCCAACCTACATGTTACCTGCATTGCTTATACATAGCTTTTAGTACTTAAAAAGTTTAATAATGAAGAATGTAGAGAAAAGGAAACCAGAACTCTACTGTGCTTGGTGGTAGACACTATTATTTCACAATGTGGGAGGTAGATGCAAAAGGATATTGAGTCTGAGGCCGCCCTGGGTTACATACAGAATTTCAGGTCATTTACATCTCATCTCAAATACACAATAGCACCAAAAATAACAGGAAACAAAAATCATGTGAAGAATACATTTGAAATTATAACCATGAAATGCGTTGTCCTTGCATAATTGTGTGATTGAACATCTTGTTGCTTTTAGAAGGTCATGTTTTATATTTTAGAAGAAAACATTTATATCATATTTATAATATTGCTAAAGTATCTAAAGACTTACTGATATTTATAATATATTCTACATACACACATGCATACACATACACACATAATGATATCTTATTTCAAAATGGTGAACTATTAGAATTTAGAGGTAAAGAAAGGTACAATTTATTGTATATTTGATCAAATGGTGTCTCTTAAGTTGAATATCTCATGTATTTTAGAAGCAATTATTTACTTCTGAGAATTGTGAGCGATATTTGAATGAACGACATGTGAGTATTATTCTTTCTCTCTTTCTTTCCCCCTCTTTCTATCTACGTTGTGTTAAGATTCACTGAAATTTTAGGAATTCCCTGCATTTGGTCTGTTCCATGCTTTTATTGGCTGTCAGAATTAATAATCAAGTTCTGTGGCCTGTTAACACACATAGCTTTCTTTGAGACCTTAATAAAACTTTCAAGGTGGCATCAGTAACTATTTTCTATACTAAACCAAACTCAGGGGACTTAGGAACCATAAGTATTAAGGAAATATAGGACAACTTGATTATGGATCCCTATAAAATTTTAGATTTTTGTAATGTGTTTATTTTATGTATGTGAGTGTATTGTCTGTGTGTATATATGTGTACATTCCTGCAGCCTGTGGAGGTAAACAGCAGTCACCAGATCGTTAGTTACAGAGAGTTGTAAACCAAGACATTAGTGTTAGGATGAGATCCCTGATCCTCTGCAGCAACAAATAATCTGTTACTTATTCCTCTCTCTTTTTCCCATTTTAATAAAAAATTCAAACTTTTAATAATTAATAATGAATATAATTTTAGATAAAGCATGTTAACATGTTCTATTGGTTAAACTGGTGATTTAAATTATGAGTAATTAAAAGCTGCTTCATTATAATAATAATATATCATATAATCAATTATCTACAAAGAAATTTAGAATCTATATGGGACACAGATGATTCAAATACTCTAAAAAATAGAAACCTTTGAAATTAAACCTTAGAGTCTGACATAATTTTCCCTTTATAACCAATTTTATGAACTAATGTATTTATGCATATTTTAGAAACATTAAATTGCTATTTGAATAACTGAAATGCCACATTAACAATTTTTAAAAACCAACTCAATTACAGATGCATAAGTTCATTTTCGGATAAATATATCATGAGTCGAAAAATGTCATCCTATCCTTCATCCATCGCTTTTTTTCTGGCTTCCCGTGGTGCACACCTGTGGCTTGTTGGCAATGCCTTTGCTACTCAGGACTATCAAGCACTCGGTGTTTTCAGAGTGGATCACCTCAGAGTTCTCTATCCCAGGTGTTTCTGTAATTGTGGTACATTGAGAAACATGCGGCACTCCCTGTCTTTCAGGTTACCACTTCTGCCTGCTGATAAAATTCACTGTCCCTTTCGGCAAGGCAGTTTTAATGGAAATTCTGATAAAGGTCAACTATGGATTCATTCCATTGATTTTCAATAAATGAGGAGACATATACCTTTACACCTGTGACATTTACGAACATGCTGTGTTATTTTTGTAAGTTGTTATTTTCATATAGCCAATCAAGGTTCCTCGAAGCTTTAAAATAATATCAGATTTATTTAAAGGCTATGATAACTGAATTATCACATTTATAGAGATTTTGCAGCTCATTTATCCAAGCGTGATTTTATACATTTATCATTTTAATACATTTATGTATGTATTTTCAGGTACATTTAGCCTTCACTTTTAAACTATAAAATTATTTTTATGCTGCATACAACATAATAGGTATATATATAGGTTTAATTTTAAGGGTTATCATGTACATTATTCTAAAACAGATAATTCTGGTAAATTATCCCGCATTTGGTATTTTTATTTAGCTTTTAAAATGTATTTTATTATAGAATTCCATGAATGTATAAAATGTATTTGATCAAATCCACAGTCCACTCCCTCTCCAGCTCCTTCTAGCTGCCCATACCTTTCCCATGTCCTCCCCCCAATATATGTTCTCTTTTCACTATTCACTGAGCTGAGTGTGTTCAGCGCTGTCAGCATGAGCATTAGTGGAGTGCAATCCACTGAAGGGTGCATGAACTACCTACCAGGAGACACTTCCCTAAAGAACACTGCCTCAACTCAATGTATCATGTCTTGCTAACTCCCCATGGGAGGCTTTACTTTTTCAGAGGAGGGGATGGGGGGATGGGTTGGTGGGGGAAGGCTGGGGAGGATGAAGCGGGAGGAGGGATGAGAGGGGGATCTGTGGTTGGTATGTAAAATGCATGAAAAAATTCTTAATAAAGAAAAGAAAAAGAATACTTCCCCACTCCCAAACCGCCTTCAACTGTCAATGGTTCAGCTGCGGGTGAGACTTAATGAGCACCTTCCTCATTTATATTGAAATTATGATCTTGTATGGATCTAAATTGATTTTAGCATTTAAATGTCTAATTTTTATTGATTATTCTCTCATATATTACAATCTGACCACAGTTTCCTCTCCTTTCTCTCCCTCCCCACTTCCAACCCCAAACTCTCCTGACTCCACCCCAGTCACCTCTCTTTTTTTCCCATCCACTGCCATCCACTCCTTCTCCCTCCGTTTCCCTTCAGAAAAGAGCAGGCCACGCAGGGATCTCAACCAACATGGCATAACAAGTTGTAATCAGATTAGGCACCTTCACCTTCATATTAAGGCTTGACAAGGCAACCCAGTAGGAGGAAAGGGGTCTCAAAACCAGGCAAGAAGTCATCCCACAAGAAGACCAAGCTACACAATCATAACACATGTGCAGAATGCCTAGGTCAGTCTCATGCAGACTTCCTGGTTGTTGGTTCAGTCTCTGTTATCCACTAGGGGCCAAGGTTAGTTGATTATGTGGGTTTTCTTGTGGTGTCCTTGACCCCTGTGGCTCCTACAATCTTTCTTCCCCATCATCTACAGGGATTCCCCAAAGTCTGCGTCATATTTAGCTGTGGGTCTCTGCATCTGTTTCCATCAGTTCCTGCACAATCTCTGATGATGATTATCCTAGGCTCTGGTCTTTGAGTGTAGCAGAATATCATGAAGAATCATTTCATTGAGATTTTTTTTCAGTCATGTTTGGTTCTGTCCTAGGTCTCTGGGCTTTCTAGCCTCTGGTTGTTGGTCCTCCAGGCATGGTAAGGGATTGGCTCCCTCTCATGGTATGGGTCTCAAGCTGGACCAGTCTTTGGTTGGCCACTCCCACAATTTCTGTGCCACCTTCACCCTAGCACATCTTGCAGGCAGGACAAATTTTAGGTCGAAGGTTTTGTGGCTAGTTGGAGTCCAGGATCTCCACTGGAAGTTTTGCCTAGTTACAGGAGATGGCCAGTTCAGGCTCTGTATCCTCTTACTGGGGGTGTTAGGTAGGGTCACTCTAGTGGGTTCTTGGGAGTTTCTATTGTACTAGGTTTCTGGTATGTTCCTGAGATGTCTGCCTTCTCTCCCCAGTTCTAGTTGCCTCTCACAGTACAGTAATTTTATATATTCCAGGTTTCCCTCACTTTACATTCTTTTCTATTTTATAGTTTGAGAGTTTTATACATTTATATGAATTTTACTCATTTTTTACTCCACTCCATTTCTGCTCTTATCTCCTCTCTCTACTGCTGAAACCCTTCTCCCTAAGACTTTTTTATATGTCTAACCCATCGGGATTAATTAGAGAGTTTATTTGAGGATGACTGGGCTCAAAGTTATTTACTGGTTCAGGGGCAATAGCACTATTTCTATACCACTGCAATCATTGATACCGCCCAAAGAAAAACATTTGGCTGGCAATAGAATTCAGGGAAGAGTGGCTTCTCAAGGTTTACTCCAAAAAACATCATTGAACTTATGGGTCCAATCATGTACAAGTCTTGTGCAGATAACCACAGTTGTTCATAAGAGAAAATAATGAGCTCATAAGAGAAAAAAAACATATATTGTGTTTAGATGTGCTTTTGATTCACATAGCCCCTTATATTCTTTCTTCTCACTCTCCCAGGATTTGAGCTTTGGAGAGAGTAATATGTCTGTGTCATTTAGGTCCAGCCATTCCACCACCACTTATTCTGGGCAGGTCTGTTATAGTGTGCAAACCAGGAGATTGCCAATATAATTAACTGGATATAATAATTAAATGGTCTCCTAACAAAGAAAAAGATATATAACTGTAACACAAATTTGTAGGGAGCTTGTTTATTTTTAATAACCCATATATCTTCAAATTTACAATCAATGATCTATCAATGAAGTACCCTAAGGCACTATTCTAATAATAATCACAACAATACAGTGGAAAGAACAAAAAAATGACAGCTTTACCAACTTGAAGGTTGAATTGTTAAGGCTCACCTGGGTTTCTGAAATAGTAACTCTTATGTTCAGGTTCTTATCCACTTTAGCTGAAGACAATCTATAAAAAAGCTCCACATAGAAACTGTGCGATTCAGGTCAGGGTAAATGGTAATGAAGATAGAGTTCTGAAGTATCTTCTTCCATCTCTCAGAATTACCTCTTTTTAAAATATGCAGATTATTGTAGTCACTCTTGCTGCTATTGTTGCTGCTGACAACTCGATCTGCATTAACACTTTCAAACAAATAACTTACACTGTGATACGATGTTGTCCAGGAAGTACTTCCTGAGAAGGTGGGAAATTCAATAGCCTAATAAAAAGAAAATGAACAAGCATCATAAAGTGAAAGGATTATTCATAGAAATCATACAGGAATCCTTTCTCCCTTTTCTTATTTCACCGCAAAAAATGTTACCAGCAGAGTTCTTTACTGTATTCTAAATATTTATTCTTACACACACAGATAACTGTAGCTTTTTTTCGGAACAGATGGAAAGAGCATTACAGAAAGCTTCAACTGGTCAAAGTGTAGAGGTCAACCAACAGTGTGGTACCCAGTCCCAGTAGGTACATGGATAACACAACTATTGCTCCCAAGGCACAAGGAACACCAGAGAGGAGAGGACAGAAACACTGTTAGAGCCAGAGGACCAGAAAAACTGCTGTGGGATTGACTCCTAGAAATGACAGGGAAGCTTCACCTATGATACCTCAATATTGCAGCTACCCAAATTAAGACCTGAACAATCACAGCACCAAGAGACATGCTAATGTCTAAGGAGGTAAACTCACAAGGCTCTACCCCAGACTAAGAACTATTGGCAACTCATAACTACTGAGATAATGTCTTTCCCAAAGGTGTGCTGTAATTATTCGTTCAGTAACAATTGGTCAGCTATAAAATCATACACATGAGCAATGTTAAATGGACATAGCACATTCTGTTTGTGCAATAATGATAAAGGAAATAAGCTCGTCGATACGGCAGTAAGTGAGGGGGTCATGGGAAGGATTAGATGAGAGCATATTGGAAGAACTAGGGGTAGGAAAGGTAAAAGAGGAAGTGACACAATTACATTTTCATTAAAAGTTTAAAATTTAGAATGAATTAACCATAAGAAAACAAAGTATGCAACCTGGTTACCTACCCTGGGCTCACACAAAACTGGTCTTATCTACCACCAATCAAGGAAGAGGCTCCTGAGGTTTTAGTCACTACCTTTGACCTATTGGCTAGGATAGATTCCAAGACAGGGGGAATCACTTTCTATAGCTGTGTACCTAATGCTAAGCCTATCAGTTTTCAGCATGTAGCTTTAAATACTGGTTCTTCTTAAGCCCAGTGAACAGCAAAACTAAGCTAATAAACATCAGCATAAGAGAGATTTTTGGGAAGGGGAGAAGTTGAAAAGATTAGAAGGAAGTTGGGGTGAAAATGGTAAGCATGTTGTTCATGAACAAATAAGTTATATATGATATATATGTATATATGTGTGTGTGTATATTTATAAAACTTAAATAAAATTTAAAAGAGAATATCATATGTTTTAACAGTGACATTATGCTGGCATTACCTTTAACTGTAATAAACTTTATAAATGAGGCAAAGCTTAAGTTACCCAGAAAAAATGTTGATAATGTGAACAAACTACTGTAAGTTAATAAGATATGCTATACTCATCTTTAGTGTGCTTGTATGCCTGAATATGTATTTGAGTATGTGGGGTGTGTGTGTGTGTGTGTGTGTGTGTGTGTGTGTGTGTGTGTGTGCAGGTATGTATATGTGCATGTGCTTGCATGTGTGTGCATGGGTACAATGTCCCATGCTCAAACAGAAGAACCAAAGAATATTGCTTTTGCAGAACATATTTTATTCCCTAGCTGGAAATGACTTCATCTCTAGGTTCTTTTTATATCTCCTTTTCTATCAAAATATATCATCTTAAAATTGCATCTGTCAGTCTCTTATGTTTCTGAGTGAATTGAAGAAAATAAATATAGCTCCCGAAGAATAATGTTTCTGAGTCTTTAAATAATGAATTAAGTTGACTTCTTAGCAAGAAGCTAGACAGCAACCACATGTAGGAAGAAGAGGAGTTATTAAAGAGCTACGTGCTGAGCCTTTTTCAATAAGAAACGGAAAGAAGTGCTAAGGTACGTGTTGGCAAAGTGGTGGAGTAGAGTCCTAGTGCACTCTTTCTATTAAATTCACACATGCAACCTTGTTTCCCTTCCATAAGCCTCAATGCATTCCTTCCTTTCTGTGTAACTTGCAGTCATTTCCTACCTTAACTTTTGAACCAATGATGCAGCTGTCCAAGTACTTCTCCACTATCCCTGCTCATGGTTTGTGTACTTGAGGATACTCAGAACTAATATGCACCCTCTGATCCTGTTTAAATGTTTGTTATTCTCACCTTACCAGTGCACTGGGTGTTAATATTCTTTAGATTCTTCCCTCAGCAGGATTCTCTTAGCCTTGTCCATGACTCTCAGTCTGAACTTTGACCAGTATCACTGCAGTTGCATCACAGACAACTTGAAACTGAGGCACGTCTTCTGTGCTTATGTTTCTGCAGGAGCAAGAAGCTGGTGAAACTTTTATGATATACTAAATGTTATTTAATTTTTGTCCTTTCATGTGTTCCATTTCAGTCTTCCAGCATCAGTAATATTCCACAAAATATGTAAATTTCTCACTTGTCCTTTTACTAAAGAAAGCCTTCAACATATACTTGTTAAACTGAGGGTTCGAATTTCTCTTAAATGCTAAATGTCTGCAATAGATGACCTTCACTTACCTTCTCTGACATTTTTAACATACTATGTTAGATATGTCTCTATTAAGACTAAACCTAAAATTGGAATAAATTGTTAGTATTATTTGATCAACTACATCCGTTTGGGTAAGTTTCTTTTTATGGACTGAGTAGAAACAATGTAAACTTTTCCCTATGTGATCCATACAAATTTGCTTAATACTCTTACTTCCAATATTCTACTGCAGGTCTTGTTAGGATTAACCTTTAACTACTATGGTTACAGGGTCCATAATTTGTTTCTTAACTTTAGGGTATTTAAAGATAGGCCATAAAGTCATCATCTGTTATGCAGAGCAAGGGACAAGTATTCAAATATGAACTTTTGCACTATAAAAGAGACACAACTTTTTATTTTCACTATAGTATAGAAAAGCATAACCCTCAAGCTCACTAAAATAAATCCTTACACACTGTGTTATACTTAATATATATCTTCCTTCTTTATACAGATACCAAACTATTACTGCCTAATGCATTTGATACTCTTGAGTTCAAATTATAGCAAAAAAGGCAAAATGGATCCCAGTGGTGGATCCTGTGCATGAGTCATATTGTCAGAGCTGCATTACCTGAGTCTACACAACAATCCTCCAGGCAGAAAGGCCTTTAAACATGAGAAAAAATTTACTCATCAAAGGGAATCACCATTCTTTAAATAAGTCTGTTTAGTGGTAAATTTAATATTAAAGCTGAAAGAATCAGAATAGAAGTTTCTGCTAATTAAATGAAAAACTTTGCCTCCTCAAACTCTACATGCAATCAATATGACTCTGGGCAGATATTTTTTTAACCAATATTAGTACATGTTGGTATCTAGAAACTAGTAAGAAAAATCTCAGCTGTTTCCATATATGGTACTGATAATACACTCCATGCTCTTCATAGTGAGCTCAGCAGATGGTTCATAAATGAGATTTTGACTGTCAAAAATCCTTAATTGGTACTTCCTTCTTGACTGATTTAACTGCTGAAACAATTAAGGCAGCTTTTCCTTTCCATCTCACAGTTTCTACCAAATGATTTATTGCTACAAACAGTTTTTAGTGTGAAAAGTTTTCTAATATATTTGATGAATTGAGCCTAGGAAAAGCATCTCCCTCAAACTACCATTGTTTGAATCAATGGAGAATGATGTAAGGCTTGGAGGGAAGTGTGCTCTCTGTGGGGCTGTGGAGTTGTTTGGCTTGATGAGTCTTCGTGGCTATGAAGGTCAGTTAATTCCTGGATGGTTTATAGAAAGAAAAACTTCTGTCAGGAGATAGCAGCAGACAGCAAAAACAACAACAAAAAAAGCTTCATTTTTAGACAACAACAGCATGTTTGTCCAAAATTAACACTTTACTTTAAAACATTGTTTATGACCAAAGAAAAGCCAACAAAAAAAGCACATAATTAAATGTATTGTATTCACTACTAATTTTATTCCTTGAAGCTGAGCAATTTATTTAATATTAGAGTTCCCTGTGTAACTAAGTTTCACTTCAAGGTCTTGAACTTTAGTCTACTTGATTCAGTCTTACAAGTTGCTGATACTACAGATTCCACTCAGATTAATAGAAATTAAATTAAATTTATACTTAATTTTACAAATATGGCAGTCTCTTTTCTTTAACAATATATGATGATAATATGATATATTAAATATTAGAACATATATATATATATATTAGATTTGTACATGGTACAAAGATCCACTATAAATATGACTCAAAATACCACATGAATGAATGCAGAATCAGCAAAGTATTTGAAGAACAAATTACAAGGTTAGGGAAGTACATTGGACAAAGATGCTGATAGAGAACTTTCAATGTTTTTATGGAAAAACTAGGTGACATTGCTTTTATTGAAAGGAAATATATTATCCTCTAGTGCTTAAAAAATACAGAGAAATTACAGGATTTGGAAGTAAAATTCTATTATATCCTTCACATTAAATAACTATTGAGAAGTCAGTGTTTCTTTGATATGAAATTGAAGTGCAGAGTGCTTTTATTTCTGCCAGAAATATATATATATATATATATATATATATATATATATATGAATAGGAAACCTGTATAAATCTTTTAGATCTATTAAAAACTTCTAACCTACACCCACAGAATATTAGGTTTAAGTGTTATAAATGAAAAGCTAGAGAAGTTTGATATCAAGAGTATATACAAAACCGGGCGGTGGTGGTGCACGCCTTTAATCCCAGCACTCGGGAGGCAGAGGCAGGCTGATCTTTGTGAGTTCAAGACCAGCCTGGTCTACAGAGCGAGATCCAGGAAAGGTGCAAAGCTACACAAAGAAACCCTGTCTCAAAAAAAAAAAGAGTATATACAAAAAACAAGTAGTCTTTGGGTTGCATCTGTAACCATATAAATTAATGGGAAGATTCCATGTTCATTTGGAAGAAACATGTCTTACATTCACAATCCATACCCATAACAGGAACCATCTTTTCTTGCTTAGGATCATCTGGAATACTTCTAAAATATAAATAAATATTAATGGGCTTAGAAAATGGGATGGATGATTCTGAGTTTACAAAAAAAATGGGATGCAATTGAATGAAGAAGAAGCTGGGAGAGTGGAACAGAGGGAGGGAAGGAGAAAGGAACGGAGAATGGCAAGAAAGAAGAAAAAAGGAAATGAAAGAAGGAAGGAAGATGAGAAAAAAGATCCATGCTATATTACTTACTCCAAACGTCTTGCTTCTTTGGCTTAGATAGCCCATGCTGACTCCTTTGCTCAAACTTAAAATATCTCCTTTAGAGGTTTTTCATATTAAAGCAAATTATTTATTGCTCTACTCTGCTACCATAACTATTTTGTTTGCATATTACTATAGTAGTATGTAAAGTCTTACTTATATTATTTATTTCAATTTATCATATATGGGAATGCATATTATTAATTGTAAAATCAGGGTTTAGTGTAATTCAACAAATTCTGCAAATTATGGTGAATGTTGAGCGTAAATTTCTACCTCGCTGGCTGGCTCAGAAGATGCAACTCAGAATGTTATGGTTGTATGATAAAAATATAGAGAGAATGGAAAAGTCATTTAAATTTTATAGCAATAAGACTAATAAGACTAATGTGATAATTAAGATAAACTTGAGTATTAAAAGCCACAAGAGCTATGTGTGATGTCTCACAGACGTAATCTCAGACCTTTGGAAACTGAGACATGGTTGGCTCATGCTTGAAGCCACCTAGGGATATTTAGTGGGTTTTAAGTAAACCCAGGGTATAGTTTGAGACACTGTCTTAATAAATTAAATAAATAAATAAGTAAACAAAAATAAATATTGTAAAAGTATATGAGGTGTATTCCTTACCATAAACATTGTGTACACGACTAAAACGAACTGTATTAGTATTATATCAAAATAGAAAAGCAAGAAGATTAGCAATAGTTTTAATGTTCTTTCATTAATTTTGGTAAAAAAGATTATATTTGTAATTTTTAATTAGCCCACAGCTATCTATAAGACATAGAAAAATTCTGTAAGTATCTTGTAACATTTACAGATGTTCAAGCAAGATGCAATGAGTGTCATTATGGTGTTAAGAAGCTACTCTAACAGTTGAAATCTTAGAGTTTACAAATAGCAATACTGTTACAAGCAGAGTTCATTAGGGGCAAATGGCCACTTAAACAGAAAATTATTTGATCTCTGGCAGTTATTGTTCAAACACAACTCTGATGTATCTTCAGATATTATACATGAACCATTGTAATGATCTTCTATGTTTTTTGCAAGAAAAACAGGAAAATATAGGAGCTGTGAAAAATAGGAATCTTGATAGCTTTAATTTTTCTCAAACACTAATTAAAAAGTACCTTTCTACGTGTGTACACCAAACACTAAGGAAGAGGTGATTTTGTTATTTGAACAGAGAAACAAACATTACAGAACATAAAAAGAGAACACAGAGGAGAGCAGGCATAAGGCTTCTTTGAGGGAACTTAAAAGCCTGTGTCAAGTTTTTCCTTAACAGAATGTGTAATGAAACTATCTTGATTACTAAGGATCTGTAAAGTGCAAGGGTTTGAAAGAAAATAAGACTTAACTTTGAATATTAGTTATGAATGAGAAAGGTTGACACAAGTTTCATCTTCTTTTACCTAGGCTGAAACTGAGCATTTATAAGGTGATCCAGATGTTCAGTATACTGTCCACAGTGAGTAATCAGCAAGTGATGGTGTTAAAAATAGCTGGCTGGTCATGCACTATAGCATTAAACTTTGAACATGTAATTATTGAAGTGTTTAAAGGTAGGTTTAACCATAATTAAAGCCTATTAACATTTCATGATTATTCTTATTGAGAGGACCCTTGTGAAAAGGGTATTTGGTCTTATGTTCGGCTTCAATTAGGTCACAGGATGAGGATAATAAATTGAGAAGGGAGTACAATGAACAGAGAAGTATAAAGATGCTGAACCGCATCAATGAGCACTGCTCTTTACTTGGGGTAGAGAAGACAAGTTTGCTCTTGAAGAAATTGTTTTACATTTCTTATTTGATCTTCCTGATAAACAAAGCATTTGGCAGTGTCTGAATTTAAAATTGTCAACTGCTTTCCTTTTAAAATATACATAGTAAGCTAAAACATAAAATTTGTTCCAGGAATTCTTTACATTTTTAGCATAGGCACAATGCAGTAATTACAATACCCCATTCCCAACATTCATCACAAGTCTGAACTTGGATTTGTACAAAGTTTATGCTCTGATAGCACAGTCCTCCTTCAGGCTGGAAGCCTTGGCCAGCAAAGAGAGATCTACCTGGTTTTGTCTTCTACAGTGTTTTCACCTGGAGTTTCATTAACAAATCCATCCTCTACATTCTTTTTCTCATGCTGATTTCATGGAAGGATAACACCAATTTCCACTGTAATCATCATTCACATTTAGGGGACTAATTTGTCTTTGGGAATTTGGAGTTCTGAGTTTCCTGGTTGCAGCCTTTCTCTTGGAATTCTATTCAATATGGCAAACCAACTTGCACAGGGTAGGTGATGTTATGACCACTGTTTCCTGAGCTCTCAGAATTCACTTTTGGCTTCTTGCTGCTGAGTCTCCACCGTAACTCCAGGTGGCACTATTGGACAGAAATCAGATGGCTTCTTCTACACATTACAAGGATCCATTGATATGACAGGTCCAGAGATTTTAGCTCCATATCAACACAGCAGCAGCATCTCAAAGTGTAATACATATGTTCCAAGGTAGATATACATTGGGATAGTCTGCTTTCCAACTGAAGAAATCATAATCACACATTAAGCTTGCTATCGAGCTCTATGTAGGCTCACATCATCACACAGTAATGTCCAGATCCAGGGAATCAGGCCATCTCTTGAGGAGTTACACAGGCTAGGGCTCTTTCATCACATTTTGCCTGAAAATGGTGTCTTCTGAATCCTCTCTCTCTTTCTCTCTCTCTCCCTCTCTCTGTCTTTCCTTTTCTCTCTCTCTTTTTTCTCTTTCTCCTCTTGCTCTTGCTTTTTCTTTTTCTTTCTCTCCTTCTCCTGAAATACTTAAAGTAAAAAGATAAAAATCCTTGAAAAATTTTGTGTTACTGTTTAATACTTTGTTTGTGAATGTGAATATGATGACATTTTCTCTAACTATATCAACTATACATTGCATGTATGCTCCATATCCCACATCATATAAAAGCTTAATTACATAGTGATGAAATTGCATTGACTTTTAAAGGCATTTCATACCATATGTTTAAAAATATTCAGGTATGCTGATATGAAACACTGAATATGAAAATGCCAAGGATTCAAAAGCAGAATGAAACTATCAGTAACAAATAATACTAAGATATGTTTGCTAGTGAAAAAGAACAAAAGTAAGAGTTTGAGACGTAGCTTAGTCATAGGAATCTATAAAACATGGATCTATAAAACAGATTTATTTAATATTTTTTATTTACATGATTTCTTCATTTGTAGAACTAATATGAGTATCTTGAATGAGTTAGCATTTGCTGTGAGCTGGAATGCCATGTTAAAAAAAAAAAGCTCAAAAAGCCAAATACAAAAACAACACAACTCAGAATTTACAGGAAGAGTTAATTATATAACATTTCTAATCAGACATCATACACCATCTTCTAGACCTCAGAAAAATTAAAAAGTATTTTGAAGTATCAGTGTAAGCACATTTGACTTCTAACTGCTGCTAATATCATGGGTCTAATTTTCTTCCACTAGTCACAATTATGAGATGAGATGCTAATTTTCATTCAATTAATTGTGATATCCTCAGATTTTAAACTAAGAGTTTAAATCAACAGAAATACCTCACTTTGAAAACAATCTGAGTTGCTTAAGGCATAACCTGGTGATACCTGATATCTTGATCTAGTATAGCCATTAAGAGAAAAAAGTAGTTAGCTGTAAACCAGTTTTGACAAATTATTTATAACTAAGTTAATTAAGTATACACAAACATGAAACTAGTAATATATTTCCTATTATATTATTTATACTACTATAAAACCTAAGAGTTACTAATTAAATATAAACAACATTGAAATATTCATGAGTTAGATCATAAATCAAGGTAATATAATATGATGAGTTGGTGATTTGCTGAAACTAAATCATCATTTAAAACACACACAGAATGTTGACACTAGCATAAGTTTTGAGATTCCAATATGCCCAGTCCAGGGTCTGGAATGTGATGACTCCTTTCCTGGATCATTTTTAGTTTTAGTTTCTAAATAATCTAAAATGAAAGCTCCTAGACTGTGTCAAGGGGTCCAGTATATTTATTTAATAAGGAAAGGTTATTTGCTTATTTGGTGACACCATTATTTTCTCATTAACCCAAATCCATTACAGAGTAAAATAATCTGTTGACTCAGTGGATCATAAACATACAAGTAAATATACTTAGGGCACACAATAAGTAATGTAGCTATTATACTTACAATTATATAGATATATAATTGTCATTGAATTGTTTAAACTTATAATTAAAGGAAATGAATGTACTAAAAAGCTCTTCGAGTAACTAATAATGTGAAGAGTCAACAAAGGGAGGAGAAGAGGAAGAGGAGATGTAAGAAGTAACTAGGAGAAGAAGAGGAACATTCAAAAATATATGACTTCATGAAAGATGGAATTTGACTTGGGTACATTTGCAACATTAATTATAGTATGCTATATTCACTTTATCTACTACCTTTATTCAACATATTTGAAAGACAATTTGTTTGACAAATGTAAACACATAACTTAAATCTATTCAATGTCCAGCCCAACTTAAGACCGCAGCTTCATGATGAACTTCAAAGGTGTTGGTGAAGGAATGCAAAAAGTAATGCTTATGTGAACTCTGTAGTCATTAGCTTCTATCAGTCATGAATAAAGATGAGAAGTTAATAGTAAACAAAAGAAATATCAGTTATCAGTCTAAAGTACACGAAAGAAGCTTGGTTCAAATGTTTATTACATACTTCGAATTCCTTTCTCGATGAAGCCTGTTTTCTGAATTCCATGAGACATTGTGATGCAAATAAAAAGTATTAATTCAATGTGTTTCCCTTTTAAATTGTATCTCACATTATCTTTCAGCTAAGCATTTGATAATTGTTGGGAAAAAATAGTTTAATGCTAGCATGATGGCTGTTCTAGTCAGACATTACATAATCTCCATAATCCATCCTTGTGATATGTAAGGAATGGTTCTGCAGTCATTTGTTCCATTTAAGAAGCTTTTGTGTACACAGCATCTTACTTAGGACAGCATCTTACTTTTAGTCAACATCATAAAACATGGAAAGTGCTCACTCCCGATCACATCTTTCTTATCTCTTAAGAATTTTAAATCCATGTTGTTTAGGAAGCTACTGTGAAAACATAAGGACCTGAGTTCAAATTTTCAACTCAAAAAAAAAAAGCTGATTGTAGCCTTGCAGACCTGAAATCTTGGTCTGGGGTGTAGACACTTGACCTCATAAACAAATGATAAGCTCCAGGTACAAGAAGACTTAGTCTAAAGGAAGAGAGGTTGAAACCATTAAGATTGGGTACACACCTGGGGCTCGGCCATAGATTTCTGCATCTGCTTCCATCAGTCATTGGATGAGAGTTCTGTCATGACAGTTAGGGTGTTTGGCCATCCCATCACCAGAGCAGGTCAGCTCAGGCACCCTCTTGACCATTGCCAGTAGTCTACAGTGGAGGTATCTTTGTGGATTTCTGGGGACCTTTCTAGCACTCTGCTTATTCCTATTCCCCTGGGGTCTTCATTCATCATGGTGTCTCCCTCTCCGTTCTCCCACTCTGCTCCTGATCCAGCTGGGACCTCCTGCTCCCCTAAGCTCTCTTTCCCCCAGACCCTTGCCCTCCATTACCCCCCAACCCCCAGTTTGCTCATGTAGATCTCATCCATTTCTCTGTCGTTGGGCAATCCCTGTGTCTTTCTTAGGGTCCTCTCTACTAGGTAGCCTCCCTGGAGTTGTGAGTTGCAGTCTAGTTATCCTTTGCTTTACATCTAGTATCCACTCATTAATGAGTACATACCATGTTTGGAGTCCAACTGGCAAGAGAGAGGAGTGATTGTATGAACAAGAGATATTGAGACCATGATTGGAAAAAGCACAGGGACAAATAGCCAATCTAGTGGAAATGCATGAACTGTGAACCAATGGCTGAGGAGTCCCCATGGAACTGGACCAGGCCCTCTGGATAAGTGAGACAGTTGATTAGCTTGAACTGTTTGGGAGGCCCCCAGGCAGTGGAGCCAGGTCCTGTCCTTGGTACATGGGCTGGCTTTTTGGAGCTTGGGGCCTATGCTGGGACACTTTGCTCAGCCTTGGTATAGGGAGAAGGGGACTGGACCTGCCTTGGCTAAGTCTACTAGGCTCTGCTGACTCCCCAGGGGAACCTTGCTTTGGAGGAGGTGGGAATGGAGGGTGGATTCGGGGTGAGAGCTGGGAGTATGAGGAGAGAGGACAGTGGAATCTGTGTCTGATGTGTGAAGTTAAGTTAATTATAAAATAAAAATATTTAAAAAAAGATTGAGTACACACATCTCCATATGCACATGTTTATACATCATACACGAGCACGTTTATACATACCACACACGAAAACAATTCTAAATTTGTTCCAAGTCCATATCAAAAGACAAAGTCTAATGTAATATTGAACAACATAGCTTATTTGATGAGACTGGCTTAATTTACAATATAATTTGTGAGTAATATTTTTACTAGATGAAGACAGATATAGGAGAAAAAATAAATAATTCTTCATAAATCTATGCTATGTCTCCCACACGAATAAATGATTTTTGTTTTTATAAGTATTCTATAGTAAATATTTTTGAATATTTTAATATCTTGGTCATGCTTTCTGAGGATCTTTGTTGGATGTGCCAAAACAATCCTGAACACAAAGCAAATAGCCTTCATCAGGCATATGCTTGAGAAATAACAATTTTTAATGTGTATCATAATTCACTTCTGTGTTTGCATATTCACAGAAATCTGCTGCCTTACTTTTATAGTAATATATCTGCAAAGAAAATAGTAGTTTACTATTCGTGTGCCATGTAGTCAAGGTCACAGTCTTTGTGTGCATTAAAGTGCATCCCTTAGTGCTCAGCCTTCTCTTGAAGAGCTGGTGTGCTCTGCCTTAAGTACCAAACTAAGCACCTCTCTCATGTCAGCTTGTGTACCAGGTGGCCAAAAAAGATACCATGACAACTGTAGAAAGGGATTTCCTACTCCTTCATACTCTATAAGCTCTTTCATTCATTTTTCTTCAAATGATTGCGAACGAGCTTGAATGAGAAATATTCATGCAAAATTTATCTGTGACTAGAGCCATATATTGCAAAATCATGCTAAAGCTTGACAGTTTAGCCATTTATAAAACAGCTAATGCATATAAATATATAAACATTCATATTTATAATAGCCTAATGACAGTTATAAATTTATACATAATATAATACTAGTGAGGTGAAATTAAAACATGGAATCATTAATGTATGATCATATTTACCTATATGTATAGTGTCCTAAATAATATACCTTGTGGACTACACTTAAAAATTTAAAGGACTTTCATGTATACTGGTGTGGTACTTGAAAAGAAAAAAATCAACTAAAAGAATTAAGGAAATTTGCTTTTCTTCTTTTTCCTTGAAAAGATTCTTTTTTCACATAATTTATTCTGATTATGTTTTCTCTCCAGCTTTAGGTGCTGATGGTGGTATAATGCTTCTTTTTGGACTCTCCAAAAAGGAGATCTGTTCTTTATTTTGAGTTCATAAACTCAACATATTCCCTTATAAGATCCTCCATTAGTTCTTCATTTTAATATTTTGTTTTCAAATTGACATGTGAGAACTATTAGAATTAACAAGATTGGGGAGCAGAGTGCCAGCAGTTTTTTGACCAATAATGTTAGATTTTTTTTTCAGCATAATTTCATATCAGTCATTAGATTAAAAAAAACTGTAACTGATATTTGGTATAAGGATTGATTAGTTGACAGAACATTAGACCATTTTGCTTTAAGGTATCAGGGAAAGGGATAAAACTGAGTAAAAATGGAAATTACAAAGGCAATGACTCCCCCGTTTTTGCTGGGCATTGAGTCTAGAATTGCATACACAAAGAGCAAATATCATTCTAGTTTAAACATGGGCTCTTACAATAAGATAGCTATTAGTATATAATTATCTCTGTCTCCTAGAAGATCAGGAAAGTGCTAGAGATAACAGAGCAAAAGTCATAAACAGCATATCTTTGATTGTGCAAAAAGGGTGAAAAGTGATTATAGATGTATATGTATTACTTCCTGATGGTTTATTTGATCATGTTACATGAGGATACAGCATTCATAATTACTAGAGCTGTAGTAATGAATGATAAGATGAAGTAGAAAGTAATGATCATAGATGAAAGAACCTGATTCAGGCTCATTCTTCTAAAGGTGTACCAATATTGGGAGTAGCAGAGAAAGTGTTGTTTTAAAGGGATATTGTTTTGGGGGAATTCCATATATGAGTATAGAGATTCATATCATTTCCACCTCTTCCTCTTCCCCCTCCACCTTCTCACTTTCCCACTTTTTCTTAGTTTATGACTCCTTCTCTGAAATTGTTGTTATATGCTGGAGGCATTGCTCCAGATAGGTTTGTGGACCTGGGATGGATGTGTGGATTTGGTGCCATGAAGAAACTGTGACCACCTTTTGTTGTTTAAGCAAGTCACCCCAAATATCTTGAACAGTCATTATTTATACAGTTTAACTGCATAGTATTGATAGATTTATAATCAGTTTTTACTTCCTAAGTTTAAAAATAGTTGTAATAATTTACTAATTTTTCCTTGCCTCTTTCCCCTTCCATATCCCAACTCTACCACTGGTAGCCATTACGTTTTTGATCAATATCTCTACTGTTAGAAGCATTAGCAGTTTTAAAAGCTACAAAGGAATTTTTCTAACTAGATACACCTACAGGTAGAAAAATGTGCCCAGTCGGCACAAATATGGTTACAGTGTCATGCAATCTGTAGTTACTATTTACATTTGGTGGGGTCTGGGTTCTCACGATCAATTCACCAGCCAAAGCTGAATCAATTTATTCTACATTTTTACTACTCTGTCTCTTCTGGGTATATACCAGGGTTTTCAATTTATCCTATAGTCACCATAACTTAAAAAAATCTTGCTATTAAGAGTTCACACTGTTTATCCTTGGTCGTTCTGTCTATCTCTCTTAACTTCTTAGGTTATTGATAGAGTTGTTAGAAATGAGGGAATAGTGGGTTTTTATTCATTGAATGTTTCCATTAATTTCTGATATCATCTGTTTAACAGCGTCATCTATTTAAAGCTCTTATGGCTAAAATCATTCTGTCCAGAACAGCTATGCAAATATGTATCATTAAACTTCATGACCTACTGTGACTCATTCAGGCCAACAGCATGGCCAGCACAGTGAAAGCAAGGAGAGCACATAGCACACATGCTCCCACGGTCATGACCAGAATGATGCAGGGAACTGTCCACAGAATTCTTGCCAAATGGGTCAGGATCTCCAGGGTCTTGCCACAAAGAGAGCCATTCATGCTATTAGGTATTCCTCGCCAAAGAAATCACATGGCTCCTGTCAGTTAAGCGCACATATTAATCTTATACACACAGAACTTACAAAGTCTATTTAGTGGTACTCATATGTACATGTGTTATGGCTGACCTATGAGGGGGGGGATCATCCCCAGAGAAAACTAATTCTCTTACCTTCAGCATCCATCTACTATCTGTTGCTGATAATATAAGAATAGGGCCTTTCAAAATTACCCTGATACCTTTTAGAATGTCCTTTGATATGGTCATTATACAGGCAACCATATTGTTAAGTCTTCATTGGTGTAACTTCCCTGAAATTAAGAAGTGGAAATTTGAATTACTTTGATAATTTAATCTTACCCTAGATATAATGCCTAAAATCAAGAATTGTACTGACAACAAGTGCTGGCAACAAATAAGGAAAGAGGATCCCAAAAAGAACTTGTCTTCCTGGTAAGATACAGTTTATAAATGTCATTGCTACTATGACAGATAAAGAGTTTGTGCCATTATTTCCAGGTTTCTAGGAGAATGCATCAACCATACATAGTTCAGGCCTCATCCTCATGAAAAAAAATAAGCACATAAATAATATAGAGATTCTCTTTGTGCATACGTAGTTATTAATTATGAGTGACAGATGAAAGTGCAGCTACTGTGTCTGATATATTATGGATTGCTAGGAAAAGACCTATAATGAAATAATAGTATGTAAATATTCATAAAGGGGCTGGTTTCCTTATACTCAGATGCTGATTAAAGAAGGTAAGTAAATAAATGAGTGTTTAATTATTTTATAGCCAAATGAGACTTTTATAATATTCTTTTGTAAAATTTCCATTCTAGAATAATAATGATGATGATGGTTCATTTAATTGGTCATTCTTAAATTTAATGTGAAAATGGATACATATAATTTATTAATTATTGTTTCCTACTAGGTTTCATATGATTGTCTCCATATTTTCAGTTATTTATGGAGAAATACAGTCTATCATTATTGGTGTTACTAGGTAGTGAATTTGATCAGAATTTGATAAATACTTTTAGGGTTAATAATCCAATTGTTTTTATTATGATATTGTAAATAGCATTTAATTATACTACAGTGATAGATAGCACTGAAAGATTACACTGAAACAGAAGGTTCTAATTCTACTTCTAATTAGTTCTTAAATAGAATCCTTTATAAATAGAAGGTTAGCATGTTATGAAGAGGTACTGCTTTTAAATTGAATAATATAAAGGAATGTGTGGTCTATTAAAGTCAATAGATTGGTCTGTGCAAGTTCAGTTATAAGAATTAAATGACAGTTGGTATAGATTGTTCTTTGTTAGTACTGTTACTGTACTTGAGATTAAAATAGGAAATTAATTGATAGTATTAAGGACACAAGCAGTGTGATTATGAAAAGAAGAAGAAATAACTTTATTATTACTTTTGGTATGACAATTTCATTTGAACATGTATTTGAGTATCTGAGATATATTTTGAGGAGTTTTTTAAAAAATAAGAAGATTAGGTATAGAATAGTCAAAGTTGTATTTTGACTGATGGTTAGATTTTTTTCCATTGGTATCAATGTATCACAACTTGTAAAAAAAAATCTAAAAATTTAAAGATGTTACAGATAGCATACAATAATGTATGTATTAAGTTTAAGGCAATCATAGTAAGTTCCTCAGCAAAAAAAAAAGTATGGAATGTTAATAATATGACCAGATAACATAAGATCTAGAGGTATAATTACTTATGGAATGTTTTGTGATAACAATATTGTTTGAGAGGAGAAATTTTGCAAAACTACAATCAAATCCAATGAGTATTAACTAGAAGAAAAACCTCACTTGTCATGTAAAGAAATGATTCATGCCTTCTATCCAGCTGTCAGTGTGCTGGTTAAATTCTGGTGACTTTGACCAAAGCTGACTCATATGTGACAAGAGAAGTTCAATTGAGAAAATATCTCCAACACATTGACCTGCTGAGGAAAGTTGTTCTGTATGCTGAGAATATATGTTGCTCAGATTGGCTGATAAATAAAAAAAACTGCTTGGCCATTAGCTCAGACTTATTACTGACTCGCCCTTACACTTAAATTAACCCATATTCTTATCTATATATTTATCTATTTAGCTATGTGGCTTGGTACCCTTTCTCAGTTCTGTCTTGTCATTTTGCCTTCTCTGCATCTGGCTGGCAACTCCTGATTCAGCCTTCCTCTTCTGAGAATTTTCCTTGTCTGCTTATCCTGCCTGTAATTCCTGCCTGGCTACTGGCCAATCAGCATTTTATTTATCAGCCAATTGGAGCAACACAAATTCACAGCATACAGAATGACATTCCCCAGCACTTCCCCTTTTCTGTCTAATCAAAATGGAAGGTTTTAACTTCAACATAGTAAAATTACATATAACAAAACAGTTATCAAGAAATAATTATAGTTATAATATCTAGTCTATTTGTATTTGGCAAAATTAAAGAAGATATCCTATCTGTCCTATATTTGTGAATCTAAGGTTTCATATCTACCTTATCTCTTATCATAACCAAGGAAAATAATAATTATAACTATCTAATCTTCAACTACATCCAAGTATAATATTACCTAAGTAAACAGGAAGAGCATTGTAAGCAATTTCCAAAAATCTAGAATTACAGAGACACCTAGCTGCTTGACAGTCACCCAGAGTTTGTCTGTAATGTTGGGGTATCCATCTTCAGCCTATAGGTCTTGAGTTTCTCAGTTGCTTTTTTCTGTGTGCTGTAGAATGTCTGGAAATTTCTTCTGTGAAGCAGGAACCTGGAGGACCATCTCGCTTTGAAAAGTTCAGTGGTTACCTTCTTATGAGTCCTGCATGTCCAGTTTATATGATATACTGTCAATCAATTGATGCAAGGGCATTTTTTTTTTGCCCAGTGGTTAACCTTTGCCATGAAGAAGATAACCTCCATATAGCGTCTTTGATGCTCATCTTTCTCTTTAAAGTAAACTGGTGCTGTCAGGAGCAGATGTGTCTCACTGTCCAGAAACTTTTAGTTTTTAAAACATTTTAAAATGCCATATTCTGTAGGTCTTTGAAGTGTTTGAAAATTATCTACCTAATTGAAATATATCTATGTATACCTAGAAAACTTAACTAATATGACTATAAGTTTGATTATCATGGATGACTAACAATCTGTATTTTTTAATTATATATTTCAATTTTAAATAAGCTGTAAAAACATAATACCTTAAACAAGAGTAGAAATGTACATACAGTATAACAAAATTAACTTTAAATTTGTATCAATAAACTAAAATCCATAGCAATGTAAAACATTTTTAAACAAGTTGTTGCTCTTTAAAAGTATGTTCAACAATCCATCCCTTTTTCCTATCATATCTATATCATATCCTCCTTTTTTCCTTTAGAAAGAGATTGCATTTATAATCAACCCCCTAAAAATAAAAATAAGCATTTATAAACAATATTTTGGGAATTTGGTTGTAGCTTCTCATACTACTTCCTGCTGGTTGTGGGTGCTGGTAATCTTATGGGGATCCTGAGAAAATTTGAGATAATGGTCAAGTCCTGGGAAGACCAGCTATAACCTTTGTTGATAGGCACCATCTGCTAAGGTAAGGAAGTCTTTCTTGATCAAATCTGATCCATCCTAACCTGGAACAAAGCCATAGCCTCTTGCTTCCTGTGGAAACAAAAGCAGAGCCTCCTTTCCAAAACAACATATCCTTAGATCCAAATTTTGAAGTCAAGATACCTTTAAAATATACATAATGGTTTAACTCAGCAGTCTTTATAACGAAATGTCTTTCTCCAGTTAAAAATCCCAAAGACAATATAATCCAGACTGTCTGTGTGATTTCCATCTTTATGTGGCTTACTTTTTATGTTACTTTTAGTGTCTCTTTAAAGACTTTATTTTTTAAAACTATTTCTTTATATAACTTTCTCTATTCATTTTCCTCTATCTTCCAAGCGTACATACATTTTTACACACACTAAACTGTTTATCCCATCTGAATCTGTCTTATTGTGAATCTATTGCTTTAAATTGTAGCATAACTAGTACTGAAAAAGCAGCTTTGGCTGCTGGCTCTACCCATCTCAGCTTTCCAACATTGTGCAACTAAGTTTACTGCCTGCTCTTGGGGAACCATGCTCACTACCAACTCTGGGAAGCAGTGGGTCCATACCTCTATACAGCAGCATGTAGCCCAGAACCCACCCCCCCTTTTTTTAATAGCAAAAGCTAAATCTACCACATATCATACTGCATGGCTTGGAGATGCCTCTTTGTACCAGGGTGGGTTTCTGCCATGCTGCAGGTCAAACCCACATGCCACTGTGAACCTGCCATACTGTAGCTCAAGGCTTCCTGAAAGACACTACTAGGAAGCTGTTTTAAGCTCCATTTTAGAAATTTTTCTTGGTCTGTTGGTATTAATGGGTTTTTCAGAAACTCTCAACATAGTTACTAACTCTTAGTATGATGAAAACAATGGTCTTACATATTGAGACTGCAGAATTTATTTCTGATGAGTCAGAATTAACTTTGATATTTGTTCAGTTACAAGATATAATCAGGAATAGGAAACACCCTTTATACATAACTCACATCTGATCCCATATGGGTCTACCAGGCCCTCTATCACAAGGTAATGATGAGATTAATAAATATTGATAGGAAATGTGCTGGAGGCCTTAGAATTTCATAAAAAAAAAACATCATGTCAATAGTAAAGATTTAAAAACGGATTTTTCCATAACCTGGCAACAAGCCAAGGAAATTGTAAGGAAATGTCCTACTTGTTCTTTTTACAATCAGACTCCATTACCAGCAGGATGTAACCCAAAGGGTACTCAGAGAAATGAAATCTGGCAGAAGAGAAATGAAATCTGGCAGATGGATGTGTTTCACTGTGCAGAATTTGGAAAATTAAAATATATACACCATACCATTGATACTTATTCAGGATTTCAATGGGCTACTGCTCTGAGTACTGAAAAAGCTGGGTCTGTAATCATGCATTTGCTAGAAGTTATGACTATCATGGATATACCTGCACAAATTAAAACTGACAATGCTCCAGCATATGTCTCTGGCAAAGTGAAACAGGTTTTTTGCTTATTACAATAAAAAGCATATTACAGGTATACCACATAATCCTACAGGCCAAGCAGTTATAGAAAGATTAAACAGAACTCTAAAGGATATGCTAAGTAAACAGAAAGGGGTAACAAACCCCCCCAGAAATAGACTGCATAATGCTCTATTAACTTTAAATTTTCTCAGTGCTAATGAGAAAGGAACAACAGCTGCAGAGAGACATTGGATAACAGAAAAAAAAAAAAAACTATGGAATTAAATCAGCCTGTATACTTCAAGGATGTGCTGACCTCAGAATGAAAACCAGGATATGTGTTACATTGGGGATGAGGTTTTGCTTTTTTTCTACAGGAGAAGAAAAGCTATGGATACCATCAAAATTGATAAAGCTTCAATTTGAACACGAGAGAGAGAGAAAGGCAGAGAGCAGAGCAGATGCTGCTAGCTGCCACCAGAAGAAGCAAGATGTAAATACCGGTAAGCTACAAGTCACATGGCAAAATATAGATTTATAGAAATAGGTTAATTTAAGATATAAGAGCTAGCTAACAAGAAGCTTATCATGGCCATAGTTAAAAAAAAATATAAGCCTGTGTGTGTTTATTTGGGACCAAGCAGCTGCGAGACACAGGTGAGAAAGACTCTGCAGGACCAGGTGTGACATAGGAAAACTTTCAGCTACAACCTTTCAGAAAATTTATGGGGCATTTTTTATTAATGGTTGATTGGGAATTTACAGTCTACTGTGGGCAACGCCACCCTGAGCAGGTAGTAGTTCTGTGTTGTGTGAAGGAGAAAGCTGAGCAACCTTCTTAGAGCAAGCCAGTGAGCAGCATACCTCCATGGTTGTTAGTTTAGTTTATGTCTCCAGGTTACTTCCTTGGGTTCTTGACTTGGCTACTTAGTGATGAATTGTATATGAGCTTAATGAACCTTTTCTTTTCTAAGTTGCTTTTTGCCCATGATTTCTGTCACTGCAAAAGAAATCAAACCAGGACAAGGAGGTAGCAATTAGTGTGAGTATCAGGATTCAAACATTGATACATGACATGTGTGTGCACTAGAAGACAAGAATTTTGAGGAAAATCCTGGTAGAAATAATATACTAATAAGAGTTAGCCTTTTGTTTGCTAATGAGGTAGTTGTCAGTGATTTGGTTTCATCTAAATCACCTGCTTTTCAAATATCTTCTTCATTATTAAGATTATGAATAATAGATCTTGAGCATATGAACAATACTGCTGCAAGGAAAACATGCATGCTGATAGGAATAGAGGTTGATAAGACTGATTAATTCTGAAAGTGATTACTATTGGCCCTACTTGACTTGAAGTTGAATATAGTGAAATTTAATAGTTTTTTTTTTTTTCTTGAGGCACCAACAGTTATAAATAGTGTTCTTAAAGCATCAAAATATAATTGAGGTTTGGATGGTTTTAATTATTGTTTTGTAAAGGGTGGATGTAGATTAATAGCAAAATTACCATGATGGCTGTAATGCTAGAGGACATAGGACTGTTTAAAATGCTGGGTTCTCTATGACAGAGGATCAGCACAGGTGAAGGACAAATCGCATTGACTCATAAGTCACAGCTAATAACAGACCATTTAATGATTTTTTTTAAATCTTGGATTTTCTTGTATTATGGACATTGTTAGGTGTTATTATCATGAATTAAGATTGTTTTATATCATGCTATCAATCAGAAAAGTTCAGAATCTCTAATAGAGGCAAATAAAATGGTTCATAGACTATTGTTCCAGTGCCAGTTCTGCCATACCATCCAGTAACAGAAAGGATGTGATGACTGTAGATTATAGCCAGTAAAAGAAAAAAAATTGAAATATGAACTTGGAGAATGCTTCAGAGGTTAAGAGTACTGGCTACTCTTCCAGAGGGTCTGGGTTCAGATAGCAGCACAAGCATGGTGGCTGACAACCATTTGTAACTCTAGTCTGAGGAGTCTGATGTCTCTCCTGTCCTCCATGAGCTCACTCCGTGCATGTGGTGCATTGGCATACCCACAGGCAAACACCCATATACATAAAATACAACTAAATATGAATGAAAAATATTAAAACCTGTTGTCAGTGGTGACCATCATAGTAGTGAGGAATATTGTGTTTTGATTAAACTCATTAAAGATAACCTCAGTAGTGTGGTGATATTCTATTTGTGCTCCAACAAATACAGCTTGCCTGGGGATACAAGGACAAATTGAGCCACTATATTAAACATAGAGGTCAGGTAGTGGTAGCACACACCTTTAATCCTAGCATTCAGGAGGCATAGATTCATTTAGATCCCTGTGAGTTCAAGGCCACACTGGGAACAGAGCCAGGCATTGTGGCACACGCCTTTGATCCCAGCACTAGTTAACTATAGAGGTCTGGAGGTCTGTACAGATAGTTAAGAAGGGATGGAGCTGGGCAGAGAGAGAAAGTAAGATGGCAGGGCACAGAAAGGTATATAGGCATGAGTATACAGGAAGTAGCTCTATCTCGGGCTGAGGATTTTCTAGCGGTAAGAACTTGTGGCTTTGCTTGTTCTATCCCTCTGATCTTTCAGCTTTCATCCCAGTATCTGGCTCCAGGTTTTTATTATTATTATTATTATTAATAAGACCATTTAAGAGTTGTGTTACACAGTAGCATCAAATTATTTCATTGTCATATTAAAGAAAGTGCAACACTTCCCCTTGGATTTATGTGACCAAAAACAAGCCCATTTTTGAATTCTCCACTTCTTTTCCAGTGTCTTTCATCTGACCTATTAAATGGCTTTGCTTTGTATTTATTTGAACAGAACAGAAAATGTCACACAGGTAAGGAATGAGGGATCCCTTATGGAAATCTTTAATAGTTTCACGGGTTTTACATTGTTTACTCTAAAATCCCCAAACACTTAATACTACAAATATACCATTGTCAAGTTATAGCTATAAATATTGTTTTCACCATTTATGTTTGCATAAGGTTTTTTTTTTTTCTTGGCCTGTTTTCTGCTTTCCGTGAATAATTACCATAATATATAGTTAATAGTTGATAAGATTATTTGCATTAGTCATCTAAGAGTATGAAACAACATTTATGGCTCCTTCCAGAAACTAATGACCATTATCTTCATATTGTAACAAATGACTGCAAATGCTGTACCCTGGTACCACAACAAACAAATCAAGCACCTTAATGTTCTGCTGGTCAGAAGGCTGATAGAGTTCTCACTGGGCTAAAGTCAGGAGGTGAGCAAGACTGATTGTGCATTGGGAGCTGCAGTACAGGAAGCCTTTTTGCCTTAACCAGTCTCTTGTTTACTGTTTTTACGCTCCAAAACAATGATCGAATCAGATAACCATATCTCCCTGTGGACCCTCTCATCTCCATATGCAAATCTACTGTGGTGTATGCAGCCTTCCCACAAAATAAATAAATGCACTAATTTATTTTTAATTCAAAAAATGATGCAATGAAATATTAAAATGTCATAATTAAAAATAGTAATGTATTAAATGTACTTTTACTGTTCAGTTTCATACCACTGGTGTACATTTTCAAATTTCAAAAGACAAAGACTATGTTTTTCTTCTGATATCATAACTTGTTCATATGAAACATTTATCAATGGTGTGACACAGTACTGTCTTTTGGGAAGTTGAACACGCAATAAAGATATTTGTGCTGAAATATTCTAGTGTTGACTTTATTACCTAGTGATTTGTCATCATTAATATTAAATTGTTGCCAGGTTAATTGAGATTTCATTGTGCTTCAAAACAAAATTAATTAATCTATGTTAATGAATATAACATGTTAAGTATGATATAAAATTTCAAATGAATAATATTAGTATAACCTTGATCCATAAGCTGTCCAAGCTTCACATAAGATAACTGGACAATCTTGGTTGACTCAAATTATCAGAACACTTCATCACTGTTCAGTAGTCTCAGCAAGAAAGAGAAATATTTTCAAGCTAGCTTGAGTAATAACAATAAAGGAAATACAGTTTCCTTTTATACTTTATTTCTCCTCAACAATATTTTGTCCTAGTGAGTAAGTGCTTTCTGTGATGTGCTCACTTTTTTTGGTGCTAGTGGGAGCTCCTCAATGCAAAGAACTCTTTTCCAACATCATGGCAGGAAACAAAATAGCATTAGTTGAAATATGGGATTGTCTTCCCTTTAGGGACTGAAAGGTCAACCAGGGCAAACTCTTTTTTGGACTATGTCATCTCCTGTGATAGTTTAAGAATCTGAGTATGTTATATTACAAATTTCACCTGATGGCAGAACACTGAGGTGACATATGGCCAGAGCATATGCATGGCTACAACTTGACCTTGAACTGAATGAAAGTTGACAGTAATGATGCGTGCTGTTTACACTCGCATAGGTGGTGAGCAGTTTGACTAAAATTAGAGCTACTTATTATTCACGGAAGGTAATCATGGAATTTTTCAAAACACATGTTTTTCATAATAAAGCTTAAATGATTTATGTAGTTTGCATAGGTAATTAATCCTTGCGAAACAAAGTTAATCTTGACATTTAATTATCCACTGATAGCTAAGTTCTCTACTCTTCAGAATATCATTTCTTAGAAATAATATATTAATAATGATTATATTCTTGGCATTCTATGCTACTTTCAGTGTTTAATGTATCTACCACAAATAGCAATATTGTTCAACAAATAATTGCTCTTATCATAGCTAATCGCTACAAAATAAAGCAGTGTATTATGAAGTGTATGTAGTATAGCCAAGCAGTAGTAATGAACGAAAATGGGTTAATTTTCTTATTACAATTAGAACATTTGATTGAACACTCAGATTTTACATGAAATAATAAATATTTCATTAAATGTAATTCTAAACACATCATGTTTTGCTATGTACAGCTACTTTATAAGATGCAACTTACATTATTTACAATTCATGCAAACCTCAGATGACATTTTGCATCTGGCACAGACTTCTACATAATCTGGATTCTGTTACATATGTATTGTCATCAGTACTTAAGGTCATTTAACTAAAAGTACCTTGTGATCTTTTTATTTGGAATCACTGTCTGATATTTTTAAACTTTTGTATAGCTTGTCTGAAGAAGAATGCATTGCAGCTGCTGTTTCTTTGATATGGTCTTTTCTATAGGAATCATGTAATTAAATTTCTGTTTGTTGACTTGAAGTCATTTGTGGTTTAAAATATTGTCAGTCATTTCCTTGTGAGTTGACAGTATTAACTGTAGAATTCTTCTTTTGCACCACTTATGTCCAGTGTTAAGGGAAATTCAGACCTCCTTGAGCAATAAACATTTATTTAAAAAATATATATGTAGATATGTGTATATATGTGTGTATGTATATATGTATATATATATATATATATATATATATATATATGATTGAGAGACAGAGAGAGAAATTAAATACAAATCCAAACTAATATGGATGTAGAAGAAGAAAGGGGAAATGAAGTCAGGGGAAAATAAGAAAGAATAATAAAGGGAATGCCTATGATAAAGGGACATTCACATCAATGGATACTTCATAATCATGTCCCTTTGTACATACTATATATGGCAAGAAACATCATTATATCAGTCAATGAACTCATGTTGCCACACTTTTTAGTTTGAAACAAATATTGCTTGTTCTATTTGATAGAACTGAGTTTTTGAAAAATTAAAGTATCTTTTCCAAGGTTATGTGAAAAGTCCTGCATGGTTGAAGCAGCCTTTCACACCACGAAGATTCAATTGCTTATGTTTGCCATCATTAAAACATGCCACCTCTGCAATTATGATGTGTTTACAACAGCTTCTGGAGTGTTCCAAGTAAATGTTGGTGATAACAGTAATGATGTATAAAGCAGTGTATTACCACGTAGTGAAACAGATATTAAGGTTCAGCCACACATGGTACATTAGTGACACAATGTATTATTTGAAATTTACATAGTTGTAAAATTGTAGATATCCGTTTATAATGAAAGAACACATCTTACACCATATCTACTTATCTGAGTGACTCCTGACATTAGTATTTTTTGTCTGCATTCATAATTTTTCAAGCACAATTTAGCAATGTGATGAAAGAATAAAATTTATATACCACTACAATATTATCTACCTCAGGTTTCGCCTGATAGATTATGAATTGTATCATCTGCTCTTATTATAGGAAGTACTAAATCTTTTACATGCAACAGACTGAAAAATGGAATGGGACAAAGAAGACATTCTGGACTTGAGCAGTGATATATGGACACACATTGGATGCATATTAAAGCAGGTTCCTAGAGAGAGACTTGGACAAATAATAACCAGAGGACAGATGAAAGATGCCTCACTGGCATGCCAGCTCCACTTCTCGGGGAAGAAACAAATGAAGTAGACAGAACATCTGCAAACACGTGCGTAAGTCCCAATCCTGTCGGCAAAGACTCTGACTTCCTTAGGCATCACTTCCAGATGCATTAGAGACGCGTATATTTCAGAGTTCTGAGAGAAGCTAAAGTCTGAAAAGAACACAGGATTTTTTTCAGTTTATTTTTGTCATTATAAGTCTGCTTCACCAGAGATCACTTGTAAGGGAAACAAGTTTGGCTCCAGGCGTAGAAAAAGTGGATGAGAACAATGATTCCCTTCATTTTGAATATCTGGGTCTGCATATTTTCAGTTTTTAATCCTTAAATAAATCACTTACTACCTCTGATTCTTTCTTTTATAAATAAGTGTTTAGCAAGTGCTATCACACATTGGCTTTTATAAAATAAAGTCATTAATGTTCAGGATTAATACATATTTAACACATTTTAATCTATAATTTTAGTGAAAATTGACTAACTATAAATAATCATAGGATTTTTTTGCATCAACCCCATTAGCTATTTTTGTGGAGATAAGTGTTGTAAATAATGCCTTACCATTTAAATATTCTTCTCATGCACTATAAAGTGGAAAGGGTAAAAAAAAAAAAAACCAAAGGAAAGATATGTATAATTTTTTAAAATGTCTGAACATATATTGTTGAGAACACTGAGACTGCTGATGGTTTCTGGACTTACAGCTTCACATAAAAAAAAGACAGTAACTATGCATTTGAGTTGCTGATATAGATTCCGCATCTCTATTTTCTTTAATTCCACAAATTGTTTTGGGGAAATTGAATAAAACATGCAATTATCATATGCAAATGAAGGAGGAGGGAGGAGAGGTAGACAGGGGAAGATTAAAATAAATGGAAAAGTAGACTAACTAAAACTTCTAAACTTGCCTGTGCAATGCTTAATCTTGAGATTAGCACTCAGTGTTTCTTTTTGGTTTTGCTATGCACCTAAAAGCAATGACCGCTCATTAATGGCATGCTTAGAATAAATATGTATTGGAGAAATAAAGACATGTATCAACTTAAGAAAAGTTTACAAAACATGAAGTAGAAAGGGAAGGCATGGACTGAATGCAGTCTACTGCAGTTCCATAGAATCTTTATAGCTTAAATGAGTTCCAGAAAACTAAAACATATTTTGAGATTCCCTCCACAGCCCATGGTGAATACTTAGATACTGTTTACTTACCCAAACTGAGAAGATGATAAAACACATTCCTCAGGCTTTAAGACCAAATGGTTTCTTCTTCAAACATTAAAGCCTCCAGTGATGGGCAGTGCTGTTTGCTTTCTGAAAATTGGAGGTTAAATGGATCAGACAGTTAATGGAACCTAAGATCTCCAGAGGTAGATACTCCCTGAGAGCTTACTACTAATGATGACAAGAGGAATTCCACTCTTAGAACCCATTAAAATGGCTTAACTTAAATTATTATTCTTCAAACTTTGAAAAAAAATGCTTTTATTTCACAAGTAAGAAATTGCAAAGCCATTCATGAGCTTTAGCTTGTATCCTTGAAAATCCTCTTCGTCCGCTTAATATCCAGATTTGACACCTGGTCCACATTGAGGTGTGGAATCAATATCACATTAACTACACCCATAAATAAGTGATTGTTTATTTACTCACAGGCATACTTATAGCCTTGTAATTAAACTTTACTCCCCAGTGGCACAACTACACTAATTATAGTATAACAATGAGCAGAGTCAGACATCTTATAATGCCACAGTATAGTATTGACATTTATGGCCTAGAATCCTCCAGTCAATACTGTTTATGCAATCCTATTTCCCCTTTCTCTCTAGAGTAGGTTAAGAATTTAATGACCTCCTTAAGAGATTTTCAATAACTTCATCTCTCCAAATGAGTATTTTTAAGAT
>CABHPR010154191.1:0-25284 GCA_902168415.1 Peromyscus melanophrys
CACGCTACCTGTTTCGGTAGAGTATGATTGCCTCGTTCAATGTGGCATTTTTTATATATATTTTGTGACTTTACAGTTTAAATTTTTTGTAAGCAAAAATACCTGGTACTTTTTAATTTGTTTTTCATATACTGGTACCTTCTTTGGCTATTATCTTTCCTTAACTTGTGATATATTCATAGCAGTCATTTATAGAAAAAAAATAAAACAATGAAAAAACAAAGGAAAGAAAAAAACGAACAAAAAACTAAGGATCTAATTAATTTCCTATTTTAATGTATCTATTGTAAGTTAAAAATCTGGATTTATTTCTCTAATTTTCTTATTTTCTATTTTAATAATTCAATGCCAAAATATGTCTATGCTTACTTCCTGGCATAGTGTATACTAAATCAAATCTGCTAATAAACTACATGCCACATCTTGTCTTATACATGAAGTAACACCCCTTTTAACATCCTGATGTACATTTAACACATTAATGGCAGTTGTCTTTGTCTCAGTAAAGTGTGGGTGGACAATCTTCCTGTGATATGTAGTGACACTGGTCATGTAGCTAGATAATTGTGGTAACCTGTGATAATAAAAAAATAAATTATTGATTATCCTTAAGAAAAGTTATCAAGGATTGTTATTTTCCTTGTCCACTGTGGTTAACAAGTTTAGTTGTGCATATACTATTAGAAGACTATTAATTGTGAATTACAAATTGTGCACTTTTTCTATCACCTTTTTTCAATAAAGTTGTTTTGAAACATGACTTATGGATCGTTGTATTGCATACTCCTACCTGGAACAGATTAGATAATAAATGCTGCAACTCAGCGGTGCTAAATTAACCTTCATGACCCTCTCTCTAGTCAGCCTTTCACATGTGAGAGAACAAAATAAATATTTTGGGAAGAATGGAGACAGAATATTAGTGAAGGATCTCCTATTGACACATCTGTTTCACCTATAAAACTCATACCCTGAGAGGTCTCAACAGTGGGAACTAACCTCTCACAGCTCTGGAGACTGTTACGTCATTCAGTTTTGGTAGGACACAAACCTGTCTGTAACACAGCACGTCCATGTAACTGATCATCTAAAAACCAAGTTTTAGGGAGCCATCTTTGCAGTAATTTTCAGCACATTCAATTAAATGCCTTATCTGTCTTTATTAAGGGGTATATCGTTCACTAGCTAGGCAGATTTTTTTTAATCTAGCTTTTCATCACTTAGACATTTAATCATATTACATGCCAAGCATAATGCCTACAGAATGGGTGACAATGTTAACTACGTATGCAAAATTTCATTTAACCCAACAGTTTGCCATAATGAGGACAATGCATCTACATATTCATTGTGTACTTCTGAAGTTAGTTCCCTGCATGAAAACCTGGAGTGGCTCTTGAATCAGTCTCAGGCATCAGCACTATACTCAAGCCTCCCCATAGCTTGCCCAACGCACCCGCTGCTCTGTCTCTTTAAATCCCCTGAGCCACTCCTGCCCAGTCTCACAGAAGTTGAGTACCTGTTACTTTTCTGAGACATCTGGAACAAATCTTACACCTTATTAGAATGGAACATACAGGTTTTCTTTGAGCGTAAATGTGTTGGTTGACAACACATCTTCTTAGCTCTTTGGCGGGCACTGTTACATGCCCATGGCTTTTTCTTGGGAATTTATTCATAAATAAATCACATACATAGACCTTACTGTCTCCCTTTGTAGATTTAGGGTCATGGAGGGACAGTCTTGAATCCCCAGTTTTGCAGCTCTCTGGTTAAATTCCATTTGGATAGTAATGAGTATTATTTACCTTAAATTATTTTACAAACTTGTATTTCCCTCTTTGATGCTGGGGCTTTTGTCCTGTTGCTGTGATTGGACACTCTGACCTAAAGAAACTTAGGAGACGGAAGGGTTTATTCCACCTTACACTTCCAAGTCACAACCCATCACTGAAGGAAGTCGGGGCAGTAACTGGCTTGCTGCCTTGCTCTCTGCCTCGCTTGCTTGCTCAGCTAGCTTCCTTACACAACTCTGGACCGCTTGCCCAGGTTATTGTACTACCCACAGTGGGCTTGGCCCTTGTCCACCAATTATTAGTCAAGACAGTCCCTCAAAGATGTGCCCACAAAACCCCAACCAGATAAAAGGAATTACTCAACTAAGATTATGTTGAATTGGCAGGCAATGCTAAGTAGGACAGCCTACGTAGTGGTCCTTTTGCTACTTATTTCTTCTACCTTTCCATGAGAGCATCTTTTTGAAGAGCTATCAAATACAGGGAAATAAACTTACTTTATTTCCCTATAATGAAAAGCTGGACTCAGATTTTGTAATAGTGATAACCATATCAAAGTAAGGAAATTGAAGATTTCCTTGCTTCCTAATTTCAGTCATTGTTAATGGAATTGCTAAAACTATTCCACATACGCCTCAAGAATCTTTCTTTCTTTTGTAGTGCTGAGTATTGAATATAAGACCTTGCACGTGCTAGGTAAGCATTCTACTAAGCTGATCCCCAGTTCTAGAGGTCAGTTTTTTGTTTTAAGATTTTTTTAAATTTATTTTATGTATATGAGTGTTTTTTTCTGCATGCATGCCTGCAAGCCAGAAGAAGACACCAGATCTCATTTATAGATGGTTGTGAGCCACCATGTGGGTGCTGGGAATTGAACTTGGGACCTCTGGAAGATCAGCCAATGTGCTCTTAACCTCTGAGCCATCTCTGCAGCCCCTTGAGTTCAGTTTTGTTTTAAGGTTTTCTCTAAGAATGCCTGATTCTCCCGAGTTCAGTTCTTTCCAATTCAGTTCTAACAATGGCTGTCCCTTCTTTTCTCCTACATGCATGATCCAACACATATATTTTCCAGAAGAAACATGTGCACATTTCCCAGAATTTAATGTTTTGCAAATTACCAGGTTTTTTTCCTTCTATTAAAGTCAAGTATGCTTACTAGATTTCTAAAAATGTGATACATTTTCACATCTGTGTTTATATAGTCCTACAAGTTGAAATACCTCCCTTAAGATTTGTTGAAAATCTGAAAAGTGTCATGTTCTATCTTTCTATCCAGCTTTGTGATAAGCTTGATTTTTTAATAATAAGCCTGTTGCTCGCCAAATATATTTCTTGGTTATATGTGGGATATTTTATTTCATTTCAAAAGAAATACCTGGATATAAAGAGGAAAACATTTTACTTTGGGTTATCTTGAAATTGTGTCTTTATTCTTGCTTTTTTACGCTGACTTGACAGGATTAGTATTAGGATCTGTATGACGAGAACCTAAGGGTGCAGAAAAGAGTCTAAGTGCAAAGACTATTTTGTCTCATGTTCCAGGAAGGAGGCTGCCTTTACCCTCCTGGTTTTCCACACTGTCCTTTCATAAACACCTACTGTGTGTTGAACATGGCCTTTCTGTAGCTACCTTGACTTGATCCATGTACTGCTGGCCTGTCATCCTCCATCTGACCTGTTTGTTTTTGCCTCTCGAGCATCAGCTCTCTGCCTCACATTCTCTGTTACAGCGGTATTGTTCCCTTGTTCTCCTGTGTCTGTCACCTGCAGATCCTACTCTTGAGCTGCTGCTTTCCCTGTTCGTTTACAAAGCACTAGGATTTCTTTTTCCAAATGCATAGATTGTTTCCAGTGGTCTTAAGACATCCAGAGACTAGACTGTCACTGTCTATGACTGGTTACTTAAGCCTGAACCTCATCTCCAGATGCTCCCTCTTCATCCCATCCTGCCTGTGGCAGCAGCATCTGCTCTCCTAAACACTTCTTTCTTCCGTGTACTTGGATAACTTTAAAATCTGAATTCTTGATAATATTATTAAAGGATTTCTGTGTCTTTCCATCTGATCTCTCATGAATCTCCATTAAGCTGCCAATTCAAACCTTCAATTCAAGTGAGAAACATATGCCTTTGGTAAATAGTTTTTCTGATGGTCCCTTAAACTGACAATCTCCAAATTTTAATAAATATGCAACTCAATGTATGTGTTATTGTTTTTACTCATTAAATCATACATTATTTCTGTGAATAATTATCAATGCAATTAACTGCAAATATGATAATAACTGAATAGTTCCTATTATTTCTCAATAAAGTTAAGCATTACGTAAGACTCATTGACTAATTTACTTCTTCCATAAAAAAAAAAAAGAAGTAGGTTTCCTAGAAATTCTTGACCTTGCTGCTTACAGACTTACAGAAGTTCCCAGAGCCTACCTGCTACTCCACAAAGGGAAACCAAAGCAACAGGGGAGGAGCGGCATTTGCGTGGAATGGCTGCAGAGGAACACCAGAAGTGTGTGGGAGAGAAACCAGAACCTGGTAAAATAGAGATCGGAGACAGCAGTGTACAAAGAGAAAGTGAAATAATCTGTCACTTGCCACCCAGTTCCACAGACTGAGGGAGGGGTATCTCCCCTCTGCAGGGGTAAGAGTTGAATGGGGCAGATTCCAGAAATGCTGTCAATGTGGATGCTAGCAGCCCTAGCTACTGAAAAGTTATACAATCCTCTGGGGCCTGTATCATGATACTATAAACAAGCTGGAATTTTCAGAGAAGCCTTATCTTTCCAGAAGGGCCTCTTAGCACTTCTTAGCAAGTTCTGTGTCAAAGCCAGGAGCTATGCCAAGAAGGGACAACTTGTCTTAAGTCAAACTACTCCAGAGGTGGTGGAAAATCTGCCTATAGCTGTCTTGAGGACCCAATAGACATTCCAATGCACTAGTGCAGTTGTGGGTGCCTCCAGGACCAAGTTTGAAACACAACACTGAAACAAATCTGCAGGATGCCTTGTGCTATAGGGAACAGGCATTTCAGCATGGAGGGTAATGGAAGAAATGTGCTGTCCTCAACACAGAGGATATGAAGCTTGCCTGCTGGCCAGGCATACACAGATGCATGGCAGTGGCAGGAAGAACACGCAGTCCATCCTGAGATGCTACCACTCCATTTCACTGCTGCCACACACAGGCATGCTGGGACAGCCTTAAACAATACAGGAGTTCCAGCTGTAACCATCTTGCAAGCACATAGCATAGGACAGTCTGAAGAGAAACTTCGCTAGTGCTGGCGCTGTCCCCATAACCTCACGCTGATAGACACTAAGCCTGAAAGAATCAGAAAAGCCTAACCATCACCCTGCCTGGCTAAAGGAGGCCCAAGAGGAAATTCACCCATCTCTGACCTTTCAATTTACTCCCTGGCAGGCACCAGAACAGAAAGAATCAGAGGAAGAAAGGAGGTCCCTAGAGCAATTTTCTGGCTCTGATGGCATCTTACTATATCCAGCCTAGCTATTGCTCAGTCACCAGTGCCATACAACTTAGGGGCTTCTGTTGTTCCACTCAGTCACAGTCACTCAGCAGCAGCAGATAGAAGCACCAAATAATCACTGCTGCCACACCTATATGGTCCCCAGGATAGGTCAAGCCTACATCTTATCTGACCATCCACTGTTAGAAAGACTAAGAGTGTGACAAAGGCCCAGAGCCTTTCCTTATGAAGCACTTGACCCATACCATTTTCTAGTGAGAAGACAGTTATTTCAACCCCCACAATACTAGTGCTGTTAGCAATTCCAGAGATCCCAGTGAATAAAAAAGGTGTCAGTGCCAAAGATACCCCCATCGCCTGACTAGAGGCTGTACTACCATCGTAGGTATAAACACACAGTATGGATTTCACAGACAATGCTGTCCACATCACACCTGCCTAAACTACTACCATGTTCCCAATCTTGAATGGCTAGCAGAAACAGAATACACTGTATACAAACACACCAATCATAGGCAAAGAAACAACAGGAGACTGTACTTCATGCCCAATGGGAAATAATGACAATATTGCCTAATGCACCAATGCCATCAGACAGACACATGGAGAAATCTACTGACTCAGAAGAACATAAAATGGTAGTGACCTCTCATCTACTACATGTACAAATTTCAACATAGGAACACAGGAAATATTTTTTAATTGGGTCATATGATATCACCCAAAGGTCAAAACTCTTAACTAACAGACAACAATGCATTTTAAATGGATGAGAGGCCTGATAGAGAATTCAGAGAATGGTTTCTAAAAAGCCATTGAGGCTTAAGATCTAAGCGACTAAAGATAAACCATTCACTGAAATTGATAATAAAACGCAGATCCAGCAGAGAAGTACATGTTTTGAAACAGACCCATATAGAAATTGAAAGTTCAATAATTCAAATGAAAAACTCAGTTGAAAGCCTAAAGATATATTAGATCAAACAGAATAAAGAATATCTGAGCGTGAAGATGGGCCTTTTAAAATTTCTTATTCAAGTAGGAATAAAAACAAGAAAAGAAAGAATGAAGAAAATACTCTAAATTTGGGACACCATCATTCAATGATCAAACACCAGCATCATCCAAAGGCTGGGAAATAAAGGTTAGTGCTTAAGAGTTTAAAAAAAAAAAAAAAGCAGAGGGATTCTGCAATCCTGGGAACTACATAGACATCAGCACACTGAGGCTCACTGAACCTCAAATATACACAACCAGAAAAAAATTCTCATCATGGCATATAAAAATCAAAGCCCAAGACAAAGACAGCATTGTGAAATCTGTGAGGGTAGTCCTAAGACACATCGAAGGATAACCCCATTAAGAAATGATTCCACGACAAACACCCTCCAGGTCAGAGGACATAGCATGATGTTCTAACGCCAGAAGGAAAATGACTACCAAACAAGACTCCTGTATCCAGAATTGAAGGAGAAACAAAGACCTGAGATTAGTTAAAAATGGAATTGACTTATGACCATCAGAGCAGCCTTACAAAATATACTGAAGGGAAATGTGCCTACAGAAGTAAATCAATGAAAATTATCTTATGACAATATATACAAGTATCAGTGCTGCTGCCAGCAGCCATAGGAGATCAAATAGCATTTAAGTACAGGATGTGGGTTGTCTCCCTACATGTTGTTCGTCAGGAGTTTCCAAAGCCTCTAAAACAACACAGGCTATGCTATTGTCCTTGGTCACCTCAAGTTAGATGGCATGATGTACATTATTTTGATAAATTACCATATGTAGTTTGAGTTCACTGAAAAGATAGTTCTAAAAGAAATTTTCCCTCATTTCAAACCCAACCATATTTATCTCAAAGTGTCCTCAAAGGCCCCTGTCTGGATGGAGATGGACCCCCCCCCCAATAAAAATCAACAGCGGAACAATCCAAGAGTAAAAATGCCATGTCCTTATAAACAACTAGAAGATAACCTGTTTCCAACAGGTTCTATTATTATTTATCCAATTATATAAAATTTCCTATAGCAGGAAAGAGAAGGAGGAAGTGGTGTGGGATGGTCTGTATGTCAAACATGTTGCTTATTGGTCAATGAATAAAACACTGATTGGCCAGTGGTCAGGCAGGAAGAAGTATAGGCGGGACAAGGAGGAGAGAATTCTGGGAAGTGGAAGGCGGAGGAGACACTGCCAGCCGCCACCATGACAAACAGCATGTGAAGATGCCGGTAAGCCACAAGCCATGTGGCAAGGTATAGATTTATAGAAATGGATTAATTTAAGATATAAGGACAGTTAACAAGAAGCCTGCCACGGCCATACAGTTTGTAAGCAATCTAAGTCTCTGTGTTTACTTGGTTGGGTCTGAGCGGCTGTGGGACTGGCGGGTGAGAGATTTATCCTGACTGTGGGTCAGGCAGGAAAACTCTAGCTACAAGGAAGTTCAGCTATAGGAAGCTTATCCATAGAAAAAGCTCAATCTAGAATTCCAGCTAACTGCCTCAGTTTCTCCAATTGGTTTCTGATGGATGTTTATAAGCCCCTGATTTGATGGTGTTAACCTTCTGCTGTTATTTGTTCTTTTTTTTGTGAAAACCTCATCCAATGAGACACTACTCTTCCAGTGACTCCATCTTGAATTTCTATCTGGCTGTTTCAATAAGGTTTCCCCAGTTGACTTCTGTTGTATGTCTTGAGTACCTGATTTAATGATGTTTTACTATCTATCTGTTGCGTCTATCTATCTCTGAGTTGCTATTTATTCTCTTACTTTTGCTTGCTTTCTGCTTAATAAACAAACTCATTCAAAACTGAAAGTGTGGCTATCATAGAGCACCCTCTGGACTGCAGGATATGGTAATATTTTATTAGTGAAGACACTACACACTTTGGTGCAGAATATAGAGAAATAAATTTTGAACCATATGAACTACTGTAATGACCTGCCAGACAGGGTGTGCCTACTGGTAAAATTGTGGCGTGACTATTAAAGGGATAATCAACTTTCTGGTTGGTTTTGAGACCTGTTACATAGGAGGAAACCCTTGCCTGGTGCTATAAACTTTAAAACCTAATGGATAAGATGGTCACATGCCTTAAGGGGGAACCTACTACTGCTTTTTGCTAAATGGTTATGTTGTCCAACTGTCCTCTAAACACCTATGTTTATAACTATAGATTGGTGCTGTAACTCTCAGCCTTCATCTGAGAAACTTCTTTGTACAGCGGTTGGTAATTAATGCAGATACTCATAACTGGTCCAAGTATTGATGAGTGACTATTGAGTGGTCTGCCCTAAGTGAGACATCTATAGTACCCCTTTTCAAAGGCTCAGAGAACATCATGAAAGAGGGGATGGAAAGAATTTAAGAGCTGAAGGAAGGCAATGAGTGATAAGAACTGAATCAAGAAACATGGGGAAAAATTTTTAAATTTCTTTAAATAAATAATGAGGGAAAGATTAAAAACACATCATGCATCTCATGATGACAAGAACAGTTTGAATGGGATCCTTGGAATCCTTGTGCAGTATTTCAGAGAGGAAAGCCAGCCCAGTGTATTAGGAAATCAGTCCCTTGCATATGTTTCCATTGCAGTGGGGTCAGTGAGTATAGCATTGATGTCTATTTGTGTCAAGTCAACTCATTCAGACTTCATTTTGGAACAGAACGCTGATCAGGAAATCAATTGGTATTGCCACGTACCATGTGAGATGCACAGAGAAACAAAGAGCACCAAACTGTCAGGTGAAGAAAACATGTTTGATATCCTGAAGTGTCCACTATGTTAGATGCTTTCCATGGATCATTAATACACTTCTTGTCTTGGGCAGATAAACTAAAAGCACGTGAAATTCAATCTGTCTAAAGCTGAGCATGTAAACTCCATAGGGGAACTGAGCACAGTGAGGTCTCAGCAGGCGCTCACTAGCTCTGCAAAGCCTTCCTGGCCTTAGACCCTTCAACCATGGCTTGCCTACTTGACAAGTTCCTGGCAGGTCTCTGATTTTAAACACGTTACAAACACTACCTCAAACTCTATTTTCTCACCCACAAAATGGGGATATTGGAATTAACAACCTTCAAAGCCCATTTGATTTCTAATAGTCTAGAAATTTGCCAGGTGTAAAAATTTCCTTTTGATGTAGCCATATAGTTTGTTATAGAGCAAATAAGTATATTTGAAAGTGGAAAAATAAAAAAGCAATAATTCTTATAAAAATAATTCTACAACTCCTTCTAACACCAATTGCCACATCATGAGCCTTCTCTTAGTACAGTGGTTCTCAACCTGTGGGTTGTGACCCCATTGGGGGTTGAATAACCCTTTCACAGGGGGTTGCCTGAAACCATCAGAAAACACATGTATTTACATTATGTTTCATCACAGTAGCAAAACTACAGTTATGAAGTAGCAATGAAATAATGTTATGGTTGGGGGTCACCACAACATGAGGAACTATATCAAAGGGTCGCAGCATTAGGAAGGCAGAGAACCACTGTGTTTGGAGCTAGGTTTTGATAATTATACCTTCCACCTCTCCAGAAGATCACCTGTCTCCTGACCCCCCATGTCATCATGAGGTTATGCTCTAAGAGAGAGATGAGTCTTCGGATGCATACTTGTAGAGAGGACAGAGAAAGGAAGGAATTATCTACCCGTGAGGATGGTGCTGAGCTTTGCAATCAAGACACTTCCCTGTGGAGTGAGAAGGCTTGCTGTTGAGCTACCCCAGAGAGAAAACCTCGGTAATCGTCTAGCAGACACACTGGCTAGTTTCTGCAAATACTGTATGACTTAAGTCTAAAGAAGCATGAGGAGTTGGGCAGGAACTGGGTCAAGAAGGGTCACACAGAACTGCAGCTGTGAATAGAATCAAGTCTGTGCTGCACACAATTCAATCTATTTGCAATTTGGGCATTTTGAGGGAAGAAAAGCATTTAGGATAAAAACAATGAATGGTGAAGGTATTCCAGTTTTTCTTTAATTAAAGATGGGCTTTAAAAGAGCATGGAGAGGGGAACAGAGCAGATAGAGAGCTGCCAAGGATGTGGCAGAGCCTGGTTGGGGAATCAAGTGAATGGTGTTACTATGCTTAACTGTCTCAACACAAGAAAGCTGTCCTAGAAGGAAAGGTGAATGATTCAACATTAGGATGTTGATTTTAAGGAGCCACTAAAACACTCCAATGAGAGATGTCTAATTGACAATTAAAATATAGAGCTCAGAACAGGAGTCATGGACTGGAGAAATTCATCCAGGGACTCCAAGTAGACCACCTAATGCTTTTCTCTTTTTCAGAGTGTCAAGGACATGGGAAGCACTTTGGCTTACCACTGTCCTTCCTGTGTCCTGCTTTAAGTATACTATCTATGCATCTTAAGGAAGGGAAGCAAGAATACGCCCCTCAAACATCCTCCTCTCCTCTAGAGATACCATCCATCATGTTGGGATGGCCAAATGGTCAAAGATGCCAGACTCAAGCTCAGCTTTCTCTAGAAATACCTCCAAGCCTAGAATGTGAACTTCAGAAGCATCCTTAGCAATGTCTGGCAAGGCACATTGTAATCAAATTCATTGACATTTATGCAGCAAGACACACAAGTATTTAAACTATAAATAACCCCACATAACCTCAACCCAGGTTTTATACCTGTATCAACTCTGAACATCATGCACTTCAATGGCAGCATCCTTTTTGCTGACATTCCAGTTCAAGCTGTAAAACGCTCTCCCTCCATCCCCCATCCTCTCCACCCCTATTAAAAGGGAATCGCAGCTGGTAGGTGAGCTTATAGAGACAAAGAAGCTGAAAGATCATAGCTGGGAAGCCCAAAAAGTAGGTACTGTCCATCACCTTCTGCAGGTGAGACATGTAACCATGTTGCCTCCGTGGAGGTAGAGAAGATGGTGGCAAGCACCAAAATTACAAGTGTTCAAATCTTCCTTATAAACCCTTGCAGTTCTGTGACTGTACACTTACTCAGAATTACTCCTGGACAATATTTGATAATCATTCCTATTGTATATAGTCTTGTATTAGGTTAGAACCTAACTGTCAAGCCTATAAGGCGGAGCTGAGAGAGGACCCCTGAAGACCTGAGATCTGGATGGGGGAGCTCTCTTGGTTCCTGGACCCTGGACGCTGGAGGTAAACCAAGCAGAGTTCTCCAGAGAACACAGCTGGACTGTGCTACACCTTTCCCAGACCCTGTAACCTATCCCTTCACTTGTAAGTTACCCCACAAAATAAACCTCCCTTTTAACTATGTGGAGTTGCCTTAATATTTTAACTAATATCATTGCAATGATCTTTAAGGTTATTAGTTGAGGCATCACTGCAACAGGTAAGTTTAAATGTTAATCATAATTATGCATAAACTTTCTGTGTAGATGAATACATTTATAGTACACAGAGAGTCAGGCTAACAGAAATTAGTTAAGGAGTGTAAGTAACATGAGAATAGGGTTGGGATTGCAGGTCAATGCAAGTATGATTGATGAACATTGGGACCTTCTGGGTTCAAACCCCAGAACAGTGATAGATAGATAGATAGATAGATAGATAGATAGATAGATAGATAGATAGATAGACAGATAGATAGACAGACGGACAGACAGACAGATAGATGAGACAGACAGACCAACCAATGATAGATTAAAAACAAAATGTGATTTAAGATACTGTAATGTTATGTAGACTTGTAGGATGGCTTTGAACTAGGAAAAGTCTCTTCCAAAGTCTTTCTTTACATGAGCCAAAAAGCTTAGGTTTTACCTTGGATTTGTTTCCACCTTTGTGCGTTTTAAGCCTTGTTCCTCCTCCACTATTCATGGAGTTCACTGCCAGGAATTCTTGACCAAATTTGGAGCCCATTCTGAGCAGCAAGTCTCCTCTGTTATAGGAGTCTTCAGGTAAATGAGGATGAAGGGAAGTCCTAAAATGCATTATGCTAGGACATCTAGAAATGACTCACTGCTATGTACATGTAACTATGATGCAGACAAATGGAGTTAATAAATTAAAATAATCCCATTCTTATCTTCCCTTTTGTTGACTCTAACTGCCCATGGCCATTCCAGCCCCACCTTACATGTGAAGTATGAATGAAAGAAAGCCAAGACCAAACAGGTAGCCATCTTAGCCAATTCCAGTCACAATGTCTTCATTTCAAAAAAACAAGTGGCCACATGAGCCCATTGCTTGGGCGCCTTCCATGGCCTTGTTGGAAAAATTAGCAACACTCAGTTTAGCCACCACGAGATCCAGCCAATAATGGACTTTTTGCATGAAAGGACAATGAATATTCATATTTTTCTTATGTGGTAAGGAAATAGTAACCTTACAGTGGAAGAAGGAAAATGTTTCAAAAATCTGTGGGATTTTTAATTTTTAAAAAACTTGTATTTTAGTCGGGCAGTGGTGGTACATGCCTTTAATCCCAGCACTCGGGAGGCAGAGCCAGGTGGATCTCTGTGAGTTCAAGGCCAGTCTGGTCTACAGAGCGAGATCCAGGACAGGCACCAAAGCTACACAGAAGAACCCTGTCTTGAAGAAAAAAAAAAAACTTACATTTTATGTGTATGGATGTTTTGCCTCTGCACATGTCTTATATGCCTGGGCCAGCAGAGGCCAGGAGGAGGCAACAGATCCCCTGTTACTGGACTTACAGACAGTTGTGAATGGCCATGTGGGTGCTAGGAATCCGACCTGAATCCTCCAGAAGGGCAGCCAGTGCTCTTAACCACCAATCCATAGCTCCAGCCCCAACATCTGTATTTTTAATAGAAACCCTTCCATGGGAATCAGGAATAAATAACTATTGTATAGAGACTCTATACCAGACAGACTAAATTTCAAGATGTCAGAAACATACGTACTCTTCTAAGTATTCTTTTAATGAAAACCATTGTCCCTAAATATAGTTGATTGGTTCAAATGCTGAACAAGTAGGCCTCATCTTCCTAATTTATTTTTGAGACATGGTCTTATGTAGCCAAGAATGGTCTTAAAATAAAATACTCCTGCCTCCACCTTTCAAGCATTGGGATTACAGATAAGCATCACCATACCTGCTTGACTTACAAATAAGGCCATACCTCCAAAACCTACCCAACCAGGGTCACCAACTGGGGACCAAATATTCAAATTCCCAAGAACATGAAGGGGAGAGCCTTATACAAACTACCACACTCATGATTCCCACATCTGTGGCCCAAGACATTTTGCTTCTATTTTCATGTTAGATATATGTGGGTAATTTTATTGTACCTCTGTGAAAGATAGTATCTACAAAAGAGAAAAAATATGTTTGTCTTTCTGAGACTGGCCTAACTCACTTAGCATCATTATCTTCCATTGCGTCCACATCCCTGAAAGCCATAGGACTTCCTGCTATATGGTTGAAAACAATTACATTGTATACATGTATCACATCTCATTATCCATTCCTCTATTTTGGACATCTAAGTTGGTTTCATGACTTTGCACTATTCTTCATAGTGCTGAAATAGACATTGACTTGGAGGCCTTTGGGTAAATACTCAGGGATGGTACCACTGGGTCATAGGGCAGATCTATTTTCAATTTTTTGAGGAATGTCTATAATTATTTCCAGGCTGGCTAGACTGGTTCCCACCAGTAGTATGTAAGGCTTGTATTTTGCCCATATTCTCACCAGAATTTGTTGCTGTTTCTTAATGAATGTAATTTCATTCATGCTGGGGAAAGGTGGAATCTTAACATGGTTATAATGTGCACTTCTCTGTTGGCCAATGAAGTTGACGATTTTCCTACATGTTTATTGGCCATTTGTGTTCCATTGTTAACAATTGTCTTTTCAGATCATTGCACTTTTTGTTGAAGAGGCTATGATTTCTCCCATGTATTTTGAAACATTTGTGAAGACTCACATGGCTATAGCTGTATGGGTTTATATCTGGGGTCTCCATTCTATTTCATTGATCTATGTGTCCATTTATCTAATCAGCATCTTGTTACTATGGCTCTATTATAATTTAAGACTGGGTATGGTAAATCCTAAAACATTGTTCGTTTTATTCAGGATTTCTAGAGCCATGCAGATCTTTCATTTTCTTGTTCTGTGTAGAATTGCATTGGAATTATCATATTGGTTGCACTACTTCATAGATTTGATCTTTGGTGGTGTCCCATAGATCTCAAATGTTTTGTTTGTACCTTACTACTAATTTAGTTTTGTCTTCTAAATGTTTCAAATGCTCTAACTTATCTTTAAGCTCCGATAGTCTATCCTCCCTTTGATCAATTTCATGATGAGGCTTCTACGCAGCTTCTCCTTGGCTGAATTTCCCATTTCCAATATTTATTTCTGTTCCTTGTTTCCACAAGATTTATTTTTGAGACAGGGTCTTACTATGCATCCCTAGATAGCCTGCAATTTGCTATGTAGACCAAGCTGGCCTTGAACTTACAGAAATTTGTTTGTCTGTGCCTCCCAATTGCTGGGTTTAAAGGTGTGCACTACCACAACTGTCCAAACCAAGAGTGTGGCCCTGATGGGATAGTATTTCTATCATCCATTCCACTTTCACATTCTGTATTGGCTTCCTTACTTCATCTAGGTATTTGTGTTCTCCTGGAACTCAGGAGATTTTTTTTCCTCTGTCATTTCTTTGAACATACAATATTTTTAAAAATTATTTCTCTGGGATTTCAGATCTCACACTCATTGGAAGCCATTGCTGTAGGATGAGTAATTTTATGAAAAATTGTGTTGCCTGGATTTTCTGCATTTGGGTCTTGCACATCTGGGGTTTATTTGCTGGCTGGATTGGGTTTTGTTTTTGTTTTTGTTTTGTTTTATTTTTAATTAGCCTTATTCTTTCAGTGGAAGTGTCTATAATGATCAAGAGGGGTTAGTTTGTAGCACTGGTAGCATGTGTCATTTTTCTGTTAGACTCCTCTTCTGGGTACCAGGTTCAGTCTCCTGTACTCCTCTAAAGGCAGAATACCATGTGTAAAAACAATTACTACCAAAGGATAGGTTGGCTGGGAGCACAAAGTACTATTCAAATAGCAAGCACCCTTAAAGCTCCAGCCATCTAAAGAAGCCAAGGAACGCTGATGATGGTACTGTGTATAACAAGATTAACAACTGTGGTACAGGTGAGTAGTAGAAAAGCAGAGTAAGACTATTGCATAGCCCTGGGCCAACAGAGCAAGAACGGACGAGGAAATGGTAGGGACAAGGGTGGATGAACAAAGCAGTTTGGGCAAAAGTAGGACGAATTCAAGACCAGTGAAGAAATGCAATCAATTCCCCCATAGATTCTCACTTCCCACAATGTTGAGACACAGAGAACCCCACAAACCAGGAAAGCCTGTGTTGTTTGAGAAGGCATATAAAAAGGAAAGTGAAAAAGGAAAGACCATTGAGAAAGAGAGGAAAGGAGGGCCCAAGAACAGAGCTGCACAAAGCTGGCCTGTTAATCTGACATTACTAAACAGGAGGTTAAATGTGAAGGGAAGATGATGGGTGGGAATACAGTGTCTGCACTATACAGTCTCAGCAGCTGCTTGCTGAAGCCTCAAGTCTTTAGGAGTGTCTCCCTAGGATCCCAGGTGCCTGCTATACCCCTGGACAGTCAGTTGCAAGGGCAGGTAACAAAACATATAATGGTTGTTTCTTCACAAATCGGGTCCTAGATGCTGGTCACACTTCTGGGTAGCCCCTTCAAGAGTCTAGTTGCAAATGCTGATCCCACTCCTGGGCTGTCCCTCTTGGAGTTGAGCACAGCGCCTGAACCTGGATCTATGTTCCACTAAAGACTCTCTCTGATGATCTGTCTCTGATCCTATTACCATCCTGCTGTGGAGTAAGGAGCTCTGATACAAAGCTTCTTCCTTGTACTCTAGAGGAATTCTCATGGGCAGGCTCAGTGTAGAGCAATGGTCTCAACCATCCTAATGCTGCAATGCTTTAATAATGTTCCTCGTGCTGCATTGACCCCCAACTGTAAAATTATTTTCATTGCTACTTCAAAACTGTAATTTTACTATTGTTATGAATCGTATTGTAAATACCTGATATGCAGGATATCAGATATTTGACCACTGTGAAAGGGCCATTTGACTACCAGGGTCACAACCCATAGGTTGAGAACCACTTATGTATAGGCTTGTGACACTTGCTCTGAGTTTCCCAAGAGTGTGGTACTCTGGGGGTCTGGGGCCACCAAGCAGTCAACTCAGTGGGAGTCTGTAAAATCACGTCTGTTCTACTCTCATTTCTCTTAGAGCAATAAACCACCCTGATACAAACCAACTTGGGGGAGAAAACGTTTTAGTTCACAATTACAGACTATAGTCCTTCATAGCAGGGAAATCAAGGTGGCAGGCACTTAAGACAGCCAATCACATGCCATCCGCAGTCAGGAACAGAGAGAAATGAATGCCCTCATGCCTGGTGTTCAGCTAGTTCATCCTCTTCCTATACAGTCCCGGGCCTCAAAACTGGGAATGCTGCTACTGCATTCAGGCTGGGTCTTCCTCCATGAAGGCAATCCAGGCAATTCTCCACAGACATGTTCGCAGACCAACTCGACGGCAGCAGTCCCTCATTGAGATCCATTCCCCAGATCAAGTTGACAATTCAACGTCACCATCACAGCTTCTTGCTGCTGCTCCAGTCCAGTGCTAAGCAAAGAGGGTTTTTCTGACATCTCCCTCCGCCTCTGTCATCTTCCATGTCCCCACTTCCTTTTTCTCTTTAAAATGTCTGCTGCCAGAGGACAGTGTAGTTTTCTGAGACTCTCTGCTTAAAGCATGGCTCTATACCTTCTCACTGAGATTGGAGGAGCCCCACACTGACAAATCCCTCTGAGACAGAATCTAGATTCTTCTTGTTCTTCTCTTTCAAAGTGTCTTATTTCATTTTGCTATTAGCCTGGAGTCTGAGCTGTCACCCACATCTCCCGATGATGCTGTTATCCAGCTCCCCGGTTTCTTCCCTGGGGATATAGCACACTGTGTGCATCTACCATCTTTGATCTTTCTCCACAGTGTCTTTTCAACAGTTACATACCTGATGGCATATGAGAACGTTCGGTCCTACGAGGTGATGGGGAAGACAATTTAAACCTAAAGCTCTCACTGCCTCTCACCATTTCCCTAGTTCTAGTGACTAGACACACCAAGGAAGTCCATTACTGAGGCAGCAATTTTGCAATGAATTGACTCTTGAATATAAACATGCTTGAAGTTTTTTCAATAATCTGATGGATTAAAACTCCCTGGAAACACTTACTTCCAGCTCTTTTCTAAGGAAATAGTCTTTGCTTGCAAAAGCATCACCAGTGTCTTTATGTGTGGAGTTTATTCCTTACACAGTTTCAAAGTCCTAGTATGTATCTACTATCCATTAAAGACATATTCCAAAAAGTAGAAAATAAATCTTAATAGTGGTATATTTTAGTAAAAAAAATACTATCAGTGTGTAAATAGTATGTCTCAAACTTTGAATAGACAGATTCAAGAAACAGTGTGATATAGAAGGAACAGTGAAATGATAAACAAAATACCAGACCCACATTTCTATTAATTCCATGAACTTGGACAAATGACTTCCCTTTAGGAGTCAGTAAGATAAAGCATAGAAGTACTTCCTAGCTCTTAAGTAAGAAATGAATCAGTGTATCTCAGAAAGTAAGAGCCCTGGAGTGCTTGACTCAAGTATCAGCAATTAATCTCTGATTTGTGAAGTTTTAAGAAATTGTCCCTTCTGGATGGCCTGCTACAAGCCACATGTGAAGGCTGGCAATGACCAAGAACCTCAGGTTCAGCCCTGTGGCCTCATAGCAGGGGCCTGATGTAAACAGGGCTACTAAGCTTTGCCTTAGTGGGATCCCTGCTGGGAAAACCACAGGCATCCTCAAATATCCTGCTTTAATTCCGTGTTGACAATGTTCCACAGTGTGAGAGGAAAAGTCCCATTCATTGGCCTCATAAATGAGGAACCTTTCCCAGGGAACTGAATCCTCGAGCTAGAAGACAAAACTTGGCATCTTATTTGTGAGCCCCCCGCCCCACCTCCTTTGGCAGGAAGTGTAGGAAAAGACTAAAGCAGGAAGTTGCCCGGCAACAAGACCATGAAACTCACTAAGGAACAAAACATCCTCCCTGGGCACCCATAGGCTTTCTTCTAATTTTCTGAGATTATTTAACCCCGCTGCCAATCCCAAGTGTGCATAAATATTTCGTGGCTTTGAAATGGCCACCCTAGCATCACATAGGTGCTATACATGGGTATGAAGTGTATAAATATTCATATCAGTCAAGATGCTGTCATCCCTAAGACAGGGTGGGTTCTCCCAAATTAAAATATAAAGAGATAGGCTGCTCGCCTCCTCTCTTTGTCTTTGGCTTCATGCTGAAATCAATGCTAGGGATGAAGAAGCGGTCCCTGAAATTCATACAAGGTTCAGGTGTAAGAAATTAAAACTAAAGACCGGTTCAACCCTGACAGTTTAATTTACTTCTCTTAAGATCCTTAATACCAAACTTATCAGCTCTCTCTGTTAAGCATTAACTTGTTAAATGAGTCTTAATTATACATAAGCAGATGGAGATTTGAATTAAAATTACCTTACACTCGAGTGGCTTTAGTTCATTATAACATATCTTCCTCTTAATCATTTAGGCAGTCTCATCATCTTTCATATAGAAAGTTATTAAAATATTCCAATTTCCATATTTCTTCAGATACAGCCACTATTACATGACAAGCAATGCACATTAGTAAGTGACTTATGCCATTGGAGAGTTGGTGAATTATTCATGTCAGGAACAATTTTGGTACTTTTCTGTCATCTGTAGCATTTTCTTTTAAATACTTTATATTTACTTGCGCATGGAACCTCACCTTATTTACTAAGTTCCAATTTTAATTCCATTTCATTCCTGGAAGTTTGGGACAGAACCTTATCAACAATCCTCTGCCCTTCTGCTCAGGAGTGTCCCAAGAGCCAGCGTTTCAGAGATAAAAGCCAAGCACTTCTCTCAATCACCTTCCAAAAGGCTCTGAGACACACTGAAAAGTGTTGAGAACACACAGCACTTAAAACCAGCTATGGTATAGAGACATTCTGAGACATAATTCAGTAGCAAGTTTATCTTGGCAACTAATATTCCTTAGCCTAATAGATGAACCCAAGACTTGCTCTTCTCCATAGCCATTAAGACCACACACGGAGTTATACCTGTATACTGTCACACCAACAAGTAACTCCGGCACCTAACAGGTTAACCTGGCCACGCTGTGGCATTTTAGGATTCCTGAAAGTAAGAAATTTACAGCTATTCTCACAGGAACTCCCTTGAGAAAACTCCAAAGCCCTACCCTGCCATGCCTTCCTTTAGAAGCAACACCCCCTTGGGCTGTTATTTTACCCGAGTAGTCAATCAGTATCCAATAATGTTCTGTTCCACGGGCGTCACTGAATTTACAGGCAGCAAGGACAGTGGCAGCGGAATCAAACTAGACAGCTGACAAGACAGGAAGGTCCTGCGTCTGGGCTGAGTCATCAGAATTAGAGTTCAGTCTTGTCAAGCAGTGGCATATTTTATTTATAAAACACCGCTGAGTACCGTCCTTGATGTTTGACAAAACTCAATATTCAGTAGGACTCTTTCCGAACTGCTTAGCCCAAGTGAGTGACGACAGATGATTATTCCAATACACCCACAGTTTGAAAAGTAGGAGAAACAGGGCATGTGTCGCAGAGGGAGTTGTGAGAGTCTCGAACACGATCCCATTAGCACTGCAGGGGAGAGCAGGGATTCTGAGAGGATCTTTCAGGACAAGGATGCTTTTCTCCAGCTAGCAAGCAAGACATGGCTAATCTTAATTAAAGCATATTCACAGTATGACATCACAGCCAGCTAATTTGTGTTTCCATAAAAATGCACAGCTAAAAGAGAAGTAACATTCAGACCTTCAAAATCATGGTAATTTAAGATGTAAACACTAATACCATTTTTTTTTCTTGGACAGAGAACTGTCATCCAGTCATGTGTGCATGTGTGTATGTGCATGCTTATGTGCGTGTGTGTTTGTGTGTGTGTGTGTGTGTGTGTGTGTGTGTGTGTGTGTGTGTGCATTTACTGATATCCATGGAAGGAAAGAGCCTTTCATTTTCCATTTACATTTGTATATTCTACCTACTGTCTCACACAACTAAGTTACTTGTGAAATAAATACATAAATATAATGTACTCTCAAGAGCAGTTTAAATTTAAATAATCTTACAAGCTTTGGGAAATCATCTAGAAATCATGCTGGAAGGCTGGTAGATATTAATGTGGTCACTTTCCCAGTGTACACCATTTGGGTATCCTCTAGCCAGCTCATGCTCCTGACTCTCACTAATTAAGTTTTCTGCTTGCTGTCATTTAAAGCTTCAGTCAGGTGTAATTAAAACTGAGCCAGTGACAGCCATGGCATTTGTCAGAATCATCCAGCGGTTCAAATACCAGTTCTGACAGAAATGTCAAACTGATAGCACTCCCATCTTCCCAGTGTGTGCGAGGGGAAACACGAGGACTTTTATTATAAATGCTTGCCTGATAACCTTTCTGAATCCCACAACACCAAATGCCTCACACAAAATTTTATTATCCTGGAAAATAAGTCAGCTCAGAGCTGTTCCTGTGCCGTGTGGTAAAGCTCAGCCTAACTCAATGCTCTTCTCTTCTGGTAGGTCTTTCAGGTCATTTTGAAGTAAACGGGGGAAAAAATAAGTCACATAGAAAGAAATATTCTAGTTAAAAAGACACACTGAAGGAAATTTTTCTCTTAGTTGAAAGTGTTTCCAATAGATTCCCAGATTTATTGTTAGGTGTATGCTTTGCCTTCTGCTTTAGGAACAAGAGACGGCAAAAATAAATAAATAAATAAACTAGAAAAAGAACGTTCAGCAAAGGGGTGAAACTACAGATCCTCAAGAAAAGAGGAAAACTCAAGTTTTGGAATCTCCAACCAGCACTGTAACACCATAGCACACACAGCTCCTGGTGAGCTAAAATGTTTCTCAGCCTCTGATGCTGGTTTCAAGTGTGAAGGAATGAATACTGCATATGTCCAAGAATAGAGTGTCTAACTTATCACACGGAAGCTGTCATGGGACATTAGAATGGGAAGATCATTTATTATTTATTTTAAAGAAAAATGAGCAATGGGTGTTTGTGCCCTTTTCTTTGTATCTGAGTACATGGTGGACTTTAAATAAAAATACAGTGCTTTCATGAATCGGGATGTTAGAATGGCAGGATAATTTATTATTCATCTTCAGGAAAAGTGAGAAATGAGTAAGTAAGTATTTGTTCCCTTTATTTCTTTGTATCTGAGGTACACGGTGGAAATTAAATAAAAACAAAGTGCTTTCATCAGTCTTTGGCATAGAGAAAAGGCAACACGTCCACACGCCAACAAAGCAGCTGTGAAGTAAACGATCAGATTCAAACACACTTGAGGGGTTGAATCGGAAAGATGTGATGCTCTACCCAGAAAGTGTCACAGCTGCACATTTCTATCCACTTCATAGCGTCGTTTCTAATTAAATCTTGAAAGAAAGGGCTGTGTTCGGTGGAGACTTTGAAATGCTTACCTCTCCACGTTCATGTAAAACGTGTTTCTGAGAAGTAGGGAGAGGAGAGCATAGAAAGCCTCAGGGACACAGAACTATGACCCAGAGAAATCAAATAGACTTTTGTGTTGAACAGTGAGGAAGAAAAATGAGTATGGAAAACAGGAATTGTTTTAGAACATGGCTCAGTCAGTCTTCAGCAAGTAGACAATAAGATCCTAGGTCATACAGGGAAAGAGACAAGAGATGAGTAGGGCTCTCTATGTAAGATGCAAACAGGACGCACGGAGCAGATACACACGTACAGAAGCAGGGGCTGCTGCCCACGGAGGACGACATGACTTCTCAGTGCCAGCATTCAGGTCGTTTTTGGAGTTTGTATTTCTCCGCCTTAAATTACCCAGTCAACCCAGGACTGAGCAAGGTCTGTCCCACAGGCTGATAGGAAAGACAACAGAGGGTGACATCCAGCTTTGCTCAAAAAAAGAGGAACACCCTCAGGAGATGAAAATGTGAGCTCAAGATCTCTGCCCAACAGATCAGGCCTAGAAATGTGTGAGGAGAGGAGGATTTCTTCAAATGGAGGACGCTGAGTCGAGCGCAGAAACAGCATTGGGGAGTGACAGATTCGGTGAATGTTTAAGTGTTGCTCTAAGTGTTTAGTTGGTGAATGGAGTCACTTTGTGATGGTTCTACAACTTACTAGTCTTTCATTTAACAGCTCCACAACCAGAATTGTTGTGCATTAGTGTTTCTCAAACATTTTTTTTCAAGAAAGATTAGTTCTTTAAAATAACACGTTTATTTTTCTTTCTTTCATTTGTTGGTTGGTTGGTTGGCTGGTCGGTTGGTTTTGTTTTGGTTTTTGGTTTTTGGGGTTTTTTTTGTGGGTTTTGTTGTTGTTTTGATCAAGTTTGAGAACAAGATTTCAATTCATTTTCAAACTTCATTCCTGGGCACTAAGATAACCAAACAATACAAGATTCTTCACAATTAATCTTCCAGAAAAGCCTTAGGTATGCTAATTTCTCAAAAACGGAGGGTTGTTTTTTTTTTAAAGAAATTTTCTATTTACTTTACATACCAACCACAGATTTTCCCCCTCATCCCTCCCCTCCAGCCCACCTACTATCCCCTCCTTCAAAAAGGTATGGCCTCCCATGGGGAGCCAGCAAAGCCCGAAGCCCAGGCACACCTTCAGGTGAGGCAGGTCCAAGCCCCTCCTCCTGCATCAAGGCTGCGCAAGGTGTCCCACCATAGGCAATGCGCTCCAAAAAGCTAGTTCATGCACCAGGGATAGATCCTGATCCCACTGCCAGGGGCCGCTCAAACAGACCAAGCTACACAACTGTCTTGCCCATGCAGAGGGCCCAGTCCAGTCCCATGCAGGCTCCACAGCTGTCAGTCTATAAAGTTCATGAGTTCCCACTAGCTTGGTTCTGTTGTATCTGTAAGTTTCCCCATTATGGTCTTGATACCCTTCTTCATAGAATCCCTCTTCCCTCATGACTGGCCTGGTGTCTGGCTATCATGGCTCTCTGCATCTGTTTCCTAAAAGAGATTTCCTGCGTAAACTGGGGGGTGGGGTGGGGACAATGGAGGACGGGGAATGAGGGATGGAAGCATGGGGGAATGTGAAGGTCAAGCTGGAAAAAAGTGAAGTGGGAGAGCAATGAGGGAGATATCTTAATAGAGGGAGACATCATGGGGATAGGGAGAAACCTGATGCTAGGGAAGTTTCCAGGAATCCACAGGGATGAGCCCAGCTTAGACTACTATCAGTGGTGGAGGGGATGCCTGAGCTGGTCTACCTTCATGATCAGATTGGTGAATGCCCTAACTGTCATCATAGAGCCTTCATCCAGTAACTGATAGGAAAAGTTGGGTTTTATTTAACAGTGTTACCTGAATATATTTGACTGCGGACCCTTGTTTACATTATACATCTGAAAGGCTCACACATGTTCACCAAAAAATGCTGGTCAGTATTGGCCAAGCGATGAAAAAGTAAGCCTCTGGGTGCCTTAGAGGATGCTCTGAGAGCTTGAAACTTGCCCCTCAAGAGGCATCCTATCACATACAAAGTACACACAGTTTGATATAGTAGAGAATGAGAGAACCTGAAATTTAAAGGGCTTTTAAGATATTTGGAAGGTATTTAGCATAAATATAGCCCATCTATTCTACTGATGAGCACATGAGTTGTTTCTTGGTTTCATTAAGAATTAGGCTGTTGCTGGGCAGTAGTGGCACATGCCTTTAATCTCAGCACTCAGGAGGCAGAGCCAGGTGGATCTCTGAGTTCAAGGCCAGCCTGGTCTACAGAGTGAGATCCATGACAGGCACCAAAACTACACAGAGAAATCCTGTTTCCAAAAAAAAAAAAAAGAAACAAACAAAAAAAGATGCTGTTACAGACATCCTTATACACAAAGATAGAAGAAAATCACTGCATCACAGCGTTCAACTTTAGTGAAGTGTACCAAATATTATTAGGGCTGAACCAATGTATATTCTCATGATCTTTGTAAATATTTCATTATTCTGTCCTTACAAACATCATGAGTACATTTCACATCCTAAAGCAGAAGTAACTCATATACTATACAACTGGCTCATGTGAAACATATAATTCAAGGGCCTACAGCATAGACAAAGAGTTTATAGCTGTCACAGCTAGGGGTGTTTTCACCTCTACAGAAAAATCATTCCTTATTCTCTCAGCGCCAGGCAGCAGCTCATGTGCTTTCTCTGTGGATCTGTGTGTTCTGTACATTTCATGTAAGAGGGATTGTATGTTGTGTGGTCTTTGGGGTCGATTTCTTTCATTGAGCAGAAATTCACTCCAGAGTCATCCATTGTAGCCTGTGTCCACCACTCATAGTCATTATATTAGATGGTTATACCACATTTTATTCAACTGATGACCACTGGATGGGCTTGGGTGGTGTCCAATCCGGGGCTACTGAGAACAGCACAGTTATGAGAATAGTGTTCAAGTTTTATGTAGACAATGTTTTTGTCCCCTTGAGTATAGACACAGGAATAGATTAGATGGTCACCCAACCCCAGTTCTTTAAGGGGTTGCTGCTGCTCATTCCTACAGTAGTTTCATCATTTTAAATTCCCACGAGCAGAGCAGGAAGGTTACAGTTCCTTCCTTCACATTTAGCTTTTACTCTGCCCTTGGATACAAGGGGGCATGACATGGCTTCTCATTAAAGTTTTGCTTTGCATTTCTACAACTGTAACGGATACTAAGTGACTTTTCATGTTCATATTGGTTATGTGTGTGGTATGATATGTTGGTTCCTGTATGTGTGTGTGTGTGTGTGTGTGTGTGTGTGTGTGTGTGTGTGTGTGTGTGT